>CM060843.1:14125000-14150000 GCA_030762175.1 Metallyticus violacea | reverse complement strand
TGATTGACAGAGCCAAATGTTGTACCAGCAAAGTTGCGCAATTCATCACGTCCGCCAAGCAAAGGGAGGGCACTAAATCTTTGCATGTGAGTTTTGATGTTGCTATAAAAAGTGGCACGTTCGTGGCTTACTACATGAGCTGTTATCAGTTATTAAAGTTACAAGCAAATATAGCTAGTGATTCCCCTGTAAATCAATCGGGGTGTAGAGGATGTGACGGAACTTTCACGCTGTAGGTTTCACGGTACAATTCTTATTATGTTCTTTGGAATAGTTTATGTTATATTAGACATATCTTTGTTCTTTAAGTTAAAAGAAGGCTTTTAAATAAGATATAGCAATGTTTTTGTTTCCCTTATATTGCTCAAGTTCTCTTCACACTTTAAGAAACATGCTACATGATCTGAAACTGAGACATGTTGACCAGAATTTTGTAAGGTGATATATTTGCGAATGGTTCCTCATGCGACATGAAACAGGTCCTGTCTTTAAGAATTTTATCTACCGACGATGAAAACCATAGCTCTGTTAAGCTGAAAGTTTGTGAAGCGCCACAGTTGTGGTACTTAACCAATCGGAGTCATGTAACATAGACATGATACTGAACGTATTGTCACTAGATCTGATATGCTACAGTAGTGTAAATAGAAAGAGTTCCGTAAAACACTATAAATAGTACAATGTGGCTAATGGTGTTAGAACAAAGTTTATAGATCACTGTCTACAGAGCATGGTACCAGAGAAGTTCTACTAAAATTATTTCTCTAGGAAGTGTTTGGGAGATCACTGTAGTAGAACAGTGCCGCTATAGCACTGTAACTGGGTCAGTGCCGCTAGAGCAGCATAGCTCAAGCATTGTCGGTAGATAAGCATTCAACAATGTCGCTGGAGCAGTGTTGCTAGGGAAGTGTCTTTAGATCAGTGTAGATATCAGGTGTAGGTAAGTGAAGCAGTTTCGGTTAGAGATACAATTATAAATAAGTTCTGGGGAAAGTACCCTGTAAGACGCGATCAATCTACCAAGCTTTCGATGACTGTCTCTGCCAACTTCTTCAGGGATCTGTTGCTGGAGTGCCGTGGGCCAGAAGCCAGAAGCAAGTATAGGTCACCTGGAACTTCTCCCAGGTGGGTGTCGTTTGTCAGCAGTACCTAGCCGCTCGCGGCTTTACCTGCTCGATGGACATAGAATAGTTTAGATGGGAACAGGAAGAGGGTTTGTGTTTCGGATGAGCAAGCGGCGTGTGGCCCCTGCATGGCGGTCACCCATCCAAGCAGTGACCACGCCCGTGCCGTGGGGGCTGACTGTGTGTATATCTACTTCAAGTCATGGGCGTCTCTGCTGCGTGATGCGAGCCAACGTGAGGCGAGGTCTGCTTCTTCGCTGCCAGATTGGCTACAGCCGGCTTCCATGCAGCACTGAGTAGGAGTCCATTGTCTCTGTTGAGGAGATTCTTCCTTAATTGAATTGAATTGTATTTCTAAGGCCTTCTAAGATCCCCGAAGAAGATGGCCGAGACAGCCATCGAAAGTTTGGTGGATTCACCGCGTCTTATCCGGGTGCTCTCCCGAGAACTCCTTTATAATAACATACACCGGGAAAACTTCAAATCCTATATAAAGATATAATGTTCCAACAATATTGCCAGAGCAGTGTCGCTACGGCGTATTTATGTAGATCTGTGTGGAGATAGCACTGTCGCTAGAGCAGTGTCCCATTGCTCACAGTTCAGTAGTGTTGCTAGAAGGCTATTTCTAGAGCAGGTAGTTATTAGTGGTACCCATTAGCTAGATCATAGTCCGTAAGGCAAAGTCAGTCGGCACAGAGGGTTTGTGTATCTTTGTAAAGGTAGCAGTGCGGCTACAGTAGTGTCGGTAGTGCCTTTAGAGCAGGAGAACAGTATTAGTAGAGAGTTTAGTTAGCACTGCAGCTTCATAGAGCACTGAGGTAGAATAGTACTCGATATAGCAATATCTGTAGTGTCGCGATCGGGGTAATGATGTTGTTGATTTGTTTATTTATGGACGCTCTTTAACATCTCGGGTCATCAGCGTCCCATTCAATTCAGGGCGTGAAATGGCCGGTAAATTTTGCTCAGAGGTCTCTTCTTTCAGGTTTTAGGTTCTTTTTCATGCTGTAAAAATACGACACGGAGCCCACGGCCTTACTACCCTTCCCAAGAACGCAATACTTAGGATTTTTACGCCGGAAAAAATCCATCAATGCTGGCCGGCATTGAACCCGCGATCTTGGGTTTAGGAGGCAAGCATGGTTACCACTAGACCACAGAACCGACTCGGGGTAGTTAAAGGAGAGTCAGTAGGGCACTGCAATTAGAGTAGTGTCGCTAAAGCAGTTTCGAAGATTGTGTTGGTTGAGCAATGCCTTAGAGCAGTGCAGCTAGGGGTTTATAAGGCCCTGTCGGTAGAACGTTGTCGTTTGAGCGATTGCTGGAAATTAAAGTGGATCGAACAATGTCAGCAGAGCGGATGGTTAGGTCATGTCCTCGTTGGTTAGGTCCTGATCTCTTTACGCGTAAGTGCCTTGTTGGAGTTCTGTGGAACTAAGTACTTCCATACTATGTATAAGAGGGTGGGGCAAAGCGTTTCGCCACGTCTGGAAGATCGAACCTTCTGGGGGGAGGGAATGCTTGTAACAAGATTGGATAGCTCTGCGTCTAATAAGAACCAGTTTAAACTTTTAAGATACATGGTATATGGAAGAAACCTACTGGGAGAGGCTTCTTTCTGTGCCTGAGGAGCAAATTGTTCCTTTTTTGCGTATATTTGATGAACGGAGTGTTATTAAAAGGTGTTTTTAAAAGCCTAAGATAAACTTTTACTTCAAATAATTTTCTTAAAAAATCTTGCACTTATTTTTCTTTTCGACGTGCATTGCGATTTAAGGAATTCACAGTATATAATCGGTTTAGATCTGTATCTTGTCTGTTCACGCTGTATTTTACGTCTCTGCTGCTAAAAGTTCTGCATGCTTAGGACATGCCTTATAGAAGATGCTCAAGGTGTCGTTCTTTCGCGGCTAAAGAGGCATTTACAAGGAAAACACATTTAGTTTGGCACAGCCAAACTGCACTACTGTAATGTTTCTCTTTTTATTGCTAATCGTTCTTGAGTTCTCCGCTTGCGCTAATTTCAGGATGATTTAGTTGAACATAGCAACGAAATATCCAGATTTGGTCCCGTTCAGTTAAATAACTACGATCAAGATTTAATCCTGTTTAATTAAATAATTTCCAAGATTAATATTATATGATGCAATTATGTAGAATGGTGTAGATTGTTTAAGAATCAGAAAGTTTTTCTGTAAAGATGAAAACTTTAATGTAACACATGGGATTTTCTGGTGGCATAAACTAGGTCATTTATTCAATAGCTAGGGGACCTTTCTTTTCATCTTCATAAAATAAGTTCTTGAAAAATAGCCTTAACATTGGGCAACCGTCCCTTAAAAAGAGAAATTCTCGCTCCCATTTTCAGGAGCAAGCTGGTGTCTATAAAAACAAAGTTAATTTTATACAAGGCCTTCATTTTAAGCATTATAACATACGCTAGCGCTGCCTGGGCCCATATCCCAAAAACAACAATGAAGCAACTACAGGTCGTACAAAATCTCAGTTTAAGAAAACTTCTAAATGTTCCAATAGTTACCACAAACACTGCTATACATCGGGAAACACGAATCGAGCCGGTAGCGGACTTTATCGCAAATAAAGCACGCAAGACCTGGGCAAAAATTCGTGTTCACCCGAATCTAGCAGTAAGAAACATAGGAAGAGGCTCACCGGCTCACCGGAAGCATAAATTCAGGGCAAAAAGAATTAAATTATTCTAAAAAACACTAAATTCAACCAGACACAGCGCTATAAATTTCTTGTATACACTGTATATATATTAGGTTAGTTTAGATTTAAGGAATAGTTTTAAGGACACTTGTATATATTGTAAATATTAAATAAATAAATATATATATATATAAAAAAATGAAAACCAAATAAAAATTGTATAGCATAAGATTTAAATATAAGTATCTTAGGTTAATCGTTCTCTTTTGGCCGGCACCCACACCGGTCAAATGTATGGGTTTGCCTATTTATGTATGTACTATCCACAAAAACCATTTTTAATTGTAGACAAATGTTAATCTAACCTGACAGGCCGTCACATGTAGGCCACAGGTTCATATATAGTAATAAATAACCTTGAACCTTGAACCATAAAACGTCTGTAGCTAACATACAATGAATTAAGTTTAACCAATGAGTTTTCAGTTTTCCAGAATCTTTGCGAGAAAGTTCTAGCGGCAAGAGATCAAGCCAATCAAGAAGGAAATCTGGTGACGCGCCTGCCATGTTCAACAATTTGAATTTTCGTAGAAGGCGCGTAGAAAGTCTATTAAAAGCAATTTTGAATGCTTTTTACAGACAGTTCACTTGGAGAGACGAGAGAATACAGTTCACCTGTGAAGACGAGACAGAGCAGTTCAATTAGATAGTGAGTAATACAACTTGTGAAGTAGAACAATAAAACTCAATTTGATTAGAAGAAATCAGTAGTGTAGTTTTGTGTATGCGATGCGAACGACTAGAGAATTTGTGAACACAGCGTCAGGAAATATTTTAAAACTCTCCCATCCCTTGCTGATGGTATGGAAGTGTCGCCAAAGGAAAAAAGAATAATACAATTAACAGTGAAGTGTGAACAGTTTAGTCAATTGTGAAACTTTAATCCGCGTCTTCCACAGTGTTTCCTTCCGTGATATTGCTCTCGCTTTCCTCCACTGGTGACAACCCAGGAAAGCCTTACAGTAATTTCAGCATCCCTGAAACGAGCAGGAGGGTTCAACGCAGACTTTTTTCGTGGCAGTGACATACAACATCAACAGTAAGCCTCAGATCCACGGCAATTCAAATCAAAATCAATTAATCCAACACCTCTCATAAACTCCCTTTTCAATAAATCCCCGCAAACTTGGCACCCCAACGTTCAAGATTTGCGATAGATTCTGTTAGTTTTTCCTCCGTCAAAAGTCGGTCCTAGTGGTGTAGTGGTAACCATACTTGCCTCCTAAACCCAAGATCGCGGGTTCAGACCCGATCAGGATCGATGAATTTTTTTCGGGGCGTAAAAATCCTAAGTATGGCTTCCTTCGGAAGAGAAGTAAAGCCGTCTGTCCCGTATCGTACATTTGCGGCACGAAAAAGAACCTCAAGCCTGAAAGAAGAGACCTGTGAGCAAAATTTGTCGCCCGTTTCACGCCCTGAGTTGAATGAGACGCTGATGACCCGAGATGTTAAAGAGCGTCCATAAATAAACCAAATAAACGAAAAATAAACAAACCTCTGTTAAAACAGTACCTTTTCGCTCTTGTTTTGCTCTCAGTCAGTGCATTCTAATTTTTGCACAAAGAGTAGGAACTAATCCGCATTTAAAATAGCATTTACACGTGCAATTTAAACATCTCTATATTGCCGTGGGACTGGGAGGGAATAGTCTCAGAAAATCTCAAGAAAAAGCAATTGAAGTACTGGCGCTGCCGGCTGCAACACGTCTAGTTGCTGCGACATGTGCATCGCGTGTGCGGACAAGATTTATAACTATAAACTCGTATTTATTAAAGCAACGAGGACTTGTTCCTTTTTGTATCTCTAGCTTGAAAATTTGCTATAATATGTTGCGTAAGTTACTATTTATGCTATTATCCTAATGAAGGATATCAGAATATCTTCCATTTTGATTCATGAGAACGCGAGTAACAGAAATACTTGAAAATCGCGTGTTGCACAGTACTCCATTTATTTGCTCTTCGCCTTCACACATGCCTATTTTTAATTATTCAGATTATACTTGTGCTTTTTCATCACGCCATTCTTTAAAACTTCACTTCCACAGTTGGCTTTTAATTACAGTTCAACTTCCATTTGTATAAACTTCAGTTCAGTATTCTAACTCTTTCGAATTATGTACGCGTCTGTTACAAGTTTTAGATGGAGTTTCGCGAAAGCGAATTGTAGATGGTGCTTCAGAATATTGCTGCAAGGGTTCTTTATTTTGCAGCGCTCTAATTGGCTAATTCCATTCCGGGCACATGGCAGCAAACGAAGTATCCCGTCGCCCATTGTAGGCATGGTAATTAATGAACTGTATGGCGAGGCTTACAGGCGTACCGGAATCACGGCCTTTCTCCTTCTTGCAGCATTACCTAGCTGGCAAAAACTTAACTTTCGTTTTAGTTTATGTTCACAGAATCTCAACAATGGTTCGAAATAAAAATAATTAAACCGCTGAAGAGCACGGTTCAGTACCGTTCTGGAGATCGTGCAGTTGTAACTTAGTTTAGATTTGTAGTGAAGCGGTTTGTGTTCAGTGCCGTATTAATGCTTGAACTCATCAGCCTATAAACATGAAATAAGCATTAATTTTACCAGATTAGGCCTTCAAGAACGCACCTTCCTTACGTCACAACTGGAGTAAGTTACGTCATTTATCTCCTCCTAAACTCTGTGATAAGGGAGGGTTATTCACACTGTAAGTTATGCTTTGTTTACTTATTTCTTTACACAAAGGAAAAGAACGTTTTTCTTGTACCTTCCTGTGTGTGTTACTTATCTACATGGAGACCTAGTTTACGGAGAGGGCAGTGGTAGTGTTGGACTTTGCCGGTAGATAGGAAGGAGGAAGAGGGAATAGGTAAACTTTTTATACAAAGTGAGGCAGCTCAGATCGGAAGAGGCAGACAACCGGAAAGGGAGATAGGAGAACATAAGTCTCAATATTTTTGGAATTATTTGAACATATATGTGGTAAGTTATTTACTTTTGTACTATTCTTTTGCTGTTTATTTTATTTACGTATTTAGTAAATTTCCTATTATATATATATATATATATATATCATTTAGTCATTTCAATATTATTATTATTATTATTATTATTATTATATACCTGATCGTTTAAGAGTTAAATATTGGTTTGTGTAATTTCATGCATTTCTTGGTGTATTGGGAAAGCACGTGCGATCCCAGGACCGGTACGGCATGGATGAGTTAGATTTGTAACCAATATATTTTGTAAATAAATATGCTGCTAATACTACTATTACTACTACTGTTACTACTACTACTACTACTACTACTACTACTACTACTACTACTATTACTACTACTATTACTACTACTACTACTACTGCTGCTACTACTACTACTATTACTACTACTACTACCACTACTACTACTACTGCTACTACTACTACTACTGCTACTACTACTATTACCACTACTACTACTACCACTACTACCACCACTACTACTACTACTATTACTACTACTGCTATTACTACTACTACCACTACTACTACTATTACTATTATTATTATTACTACTACTATTACCACTACTACTTTTACTACTACTATTACTACTACTTCTACTACTATTACTACTACTACTTCTACTACTATTACTACTACTACTTCTACTACTATTACTATTAGTACTACTACTATTACTACTACTACAATTACTACTACTATTACTGCTACTACTACTTTTACTATTACTACCACTACTACTACTACTACTACTACTACTACTACTACTACTACTACTACTACTACTACCACCACCACCACCACTACTAATTTACAACATGGATACATATGTGTTATGTCACGAACTGCTTGGAGCGTACTTTCGGGAGCGTACTTAGAGCTGAACGGAATATTCTAATAAATGATATAACCAACTTTTTACTTGACTAAATTTAATTACCAAGAGAACACTTGAGTTACACTTCCATTCTGAGATAAAGGATGTTGTTCCTATACCTTCGGAGATGCTGCCAGCGCAATAAACACTATTCCAGTTTCTCACTGCCAAAACGTCTAGCTGTGAAGGACACGTATTGGCCTATCCACGTTACTTCTGTCTCCAACGCTCTGCTTCTTGCTCTTGATTAAGGCTAACTAACAATCTACCTCATTGACCATACTTAAATAGCTTTTTCCTTTAAAGAAAAAAAAATTAAATGTTTGCTGTATCTCTATGTCGACATATTAACTTTATTTCCAAAGTGTTACTGATGTCAATACACAATCAATTTTTTTTATTTATTTATTTATGGACGCTCTTCATTATCTCAGGTCATTAGCGTGCCATTCAACTCAGGGCGTGAAACGGCCGACAAATTTTGCTCAGAGGCCTCTCTTTCAGGCTTGAGGTTCTTTATCGTGCCGTAAATGTACGACACGGGACCCACGGGTTTACTTTCCTTCCGAAGGAAGCAATACTTAGGATTTTTACGCCCGAAAAAATCCATCGATCCTGGCCAGGTTCTAACCCGCGTTCTTGGATGTAGGAGGCAAGTATGGTAACCACTACACCACCAGGACCGGCAATACACAATCTAGACTCATACTATTTACTATCTTGAGAATATTCTTCATTGTTTATCTACTTTCTTAATAGACTCATTACCTACATTTATTTTGTGTTGCATTCCTTATGTGTGCCGGTCAGAATACAGAGGTTAAATTTAACGTTAGCTAAACGTTTCTGTCGCTAATAAAGTCAATCCACGTGAATTGTCAGTTATTATGGCAAGCGACTTGAGTAAATTGGTTCAGTTGTGGACTCGGGCCAAAAATAGCTTTCGGTAGGTTAATAAAAGGTTACGAAAATTTACAAAACTCTTTTTCTCGAGCATTTCTGGTGAAGCACAACAATACGGAAGGTAAACTTTGAAAAGCATGCCCTTTGACAGTGCTTATTAGCGTGTTTCACTTGTAAAGTGTCAAAATTTGTAGAGAAAGTTAAATGCACATGGTTCCTTTTACAAAATTTATTTAAAAATTATCTATATGAACATTTGGACTGCAAACAAAACTAATTTTTACTGGATTCATTGTGCGATCAGCTTAAAATCCATTCCCATGAACTAACTCTAGACGTGGTGAGTCCATTTATTAAATAAACCCAAATATTTTACATCTGCAGGACTAAAACATGGAAGGAATTTTCGATCTGAGTTTTTTAAATCGTATAATAATAATGAACAGAGAGTTAAGTAGCTTGTTAAATAGATTTAAGAACAAAATTCAAAATTACAAAGCTGTAGTTTCATTAATATAATATTGCGCAACCACCATATACCCTAATCACGATATCCTAAATTTTTCAAAAAACACAACTGCCCCGTGGTTGTGATGCGATGGCTATTCCCTATTTTAATTTGTGAGTATAGCCTGCATCTTCTCACGAGAGGAATTAATGGAGCAAACATAAATTAAACATATATTCATGACTCAAGACGTGCTTTCAGGTTATTAAATCGATAGATATTTTACATAAAAACGTTACCTTACATTCTGACTTTTCTAGCTGTGACTCGCAGCAAATGTGTAGTTAACATCCTATCTAGCCCATCCTCCCGGTACAAAAACGCATCATAAGCAAAAAGCTGTTCATTTCTGCGCATGCGCCATCTTACTCCCTCTCTTTTCTTTCACACACGCGTATCAGTGAAGACGATTCCAACTCGTAACTTTAACAGCACATCTCAATAATGTGTTACAATAATGCCTTAACAATATTGCAGAATATTGTTAACACATTATTATCAGCTTAATATGCCGCAGTACTTAGTATTTTCCTGATTATGACTTTGATCTTTTAAAGCACAATAAGTCATTTATATATTTACAGTTTCTGAATACCAGTCTGGTAAATATTTATTATACCTATGTATGTTAACAACATGTTTAACTAAAATATACTCGCACACGGTCTCTTGCTCATTCGGGTGATTTTATTATCTACTGATATTTGTATGAATAAATTGAAAATAAAGTTAAAAAAAAAAAAAAGAACAAGTACGTCAGAGGAAAAACAACAAACTATGATGCAACTCAAAAATAATAAATCGTAGATAGCAGTGCCAAATAAATGTTGAAACAAGACAAATACAAATTCAATAAATGCAGAAGTAACGTTTCCGAACCAATCGCAAAAGTTAAAAAAGTGCATGTGAATAGAAAAAGCAAATAATATTCTTGTATTAATCACAAAAATTTCCACCCACGTGTTTATTGCCAGCGCTAGTGCCAGACTTACATTTGGATACATCGCGAATAAAATAAAAGAAAGCATTTCATTGCTTAAAGATGGCGGGAGAGCGTTTTGTGTTCTGCGTCGTCTGTATCGTTCTTAGCTGGAACTTGAGCTATCACAGATAACACAGGAAGTGCTGAAGCGCACATTCCTCGTGTCTGGAGAACAGTAGGTGGAGAGGGTCAAGGTCAATTAACTTCACATTTATCTGGCGCTGCGATTGTCAAGTCAGTGTGGGCCTGCTTTCATGCGATTCATAAGTTTTACGCCACAAAAATTGGTTAAATAACTAACCAGATGTTGTCACGTATTCTTTGCAGTGCATTCCTCCACTTTGCATTAAGTGTACTGCGTGCAATGTATTTATGCTCCAATTTGGAACCAAAAATTATGATTCGCTGTTCAAAATCTACTGCTTCCAACTCTTCATGGTTAAAACGTTTTCCATTATGCAATATGTACAAAACAGTCTTTCACTAAGTGCTTGGAAACAACTGCTTTAAAAGTTGCAGTACAACGATTAACCACCTTCACTAAAAATGCCATATTGCCAACGTATACGGAACTCTGAACCGTATAGTGCTATGAAGCAATCTTGAGCATCAGACACCAGACGTTTGCTAAGTTAAAAGTTTTCTTCCGAACTTTAAAAAAAAAAAAAAAAAAAAAAAAATGTTGACCATAAAAATTAAACCAATAAACCTTAATGCGCAAAATATCGTAAACGATTACTTATAACGCTAGTATATTTAAGAAAGTCAAAATCAATGTTTACAGTCTTATCATTTACTATGCTTAAGAATTCAATGCTTACCGTACCTAATCACTTATTTCAAACCGAAAGAAATCTGTGATTATATTAAAGCTAGATTTTTCAAGCAGTTCGACGGAAGGCCATAATGTACAAAATTACGTAACGGATGACATTACGAAAACAGCCTTTGACGCACACCCTTTTGTCTTTAATTAGGCACTTAAACGCTAAATAGGTATGTAAATGTATAATATATTATTACAATTACTTCTAATCTATACTTTTAAATTTATATTATTTACCTGAAATAACTGAAACATTTATCTGTTTACTAGTTTTTTTTTCAGGAGCTATAAATAAATATATACAATCTCATTATATATTCTTTAATACCTGGGTTTAGTTATAAAACTTGCCCACCCACATAGTGTTTTACATCTCGGCTACTAGGCGTATCTTGGCCAGCTCCGCTTTCTGCTACCCTTTATCATGTACTTAAACGTGACTTTCTGAAAGAAAACATTTCTGCTGGTGTCATTTTTGGATATGAATAGAGCTATGCATACAAATCAATTCACATGCATGTGGAATGTATTTAGAACCTTCTTAATCATAAACCTCTGGAACTGCAACTACAATTTAGGATTTGTGTCCAAATTTGAGTATACTAGCTCAATGAAATAAATACAAAAAAAATGAATACGCGCAACCTTAACAGAGAAAAAACTAGAAAAAAATTAACTCCCGAAATAAACTAACAATTTAGATTTTCGGTAAAAAAAAAAAAAGGTTTGTCTACGAATGGTGAACGACAACGTACTTTAACTCATCATTCGTAATGTTTCGACCTAGAAGGTCAAATTTCAGTTTTGAAACCAGGTAATGATAGTAGCTGGGAGCTAGATCTAGTTATATGGTGCATGGTCCAGCTCCTGGAAGCCACATGCTGCCCAGACTGACGCGTTGTTATGAAGCAGGCGAATTCCTCATTCAGCATTTTACGCCTTTTCCCTTGATTATTGCGCAATTACTGCAGTAGGTCGGCATAGCACTCCCCACTCACCCCTGTGTTCTTTTCTTTGAAGTCTTATCATCAGGATTCCTCTGGAACACAAACAAATTGTCATAATATCTTCGTGAACCATATGACCATAGCCTTTATACAGGGACCTTTACTCTTCTTCCATAGCAAAGGTTGAAAAACTTATGACAACATTCCACGCCCACTTGCATTTAAACTGCTGAAAGAATTCTGGGAACTTAACTTGTAGTGATCTTAAGCACAGGCTAATGTTAATCAAGAATACGAAGTGCAATTAAAGTTTTTTTGTCTTCAGACTCTGAACTTCTTCATCAGCGAGAGAGATGATTTCTTGTACCAGTTTACCCGCATTGGATCATCTTCAAGGCTCTTTTTGTCCAAATGAAATAAATTTTGACTTCTCCTTCATGGTGGAACATGAAAGGGGAGCTTCCCAATACATAACATCAAGGTGCTTAATATCACCGGGTGAAAGTTTTTTTTTTAATTAAATATTTAACCACTGGTCTGCATACTTTGAACATTATGTGTGCCTGATTTAAATAAGCTTCTCCAAGTAAATGAAAGGAAGTGCAGTGTTTTCATTCCTGAAGCATGTATCGGATAGCATGATCATAGCAGCATTGAATCATGGGGTCTGCTTTGTCAGGTCGGAGACTTAAGGACCGCGCTTCTTATGTTTATTTTTGCTCATTTTCAGATAGCTTTTCTTTTCGTTTCAACCGGCTATTTAATACCACAGTATTGTTGTAATAAGCTAAAATAATTACAAAAGTTAATAGTCAAAACCAGACTATATCTCATAACCTCAGAGCAATGAACACAAATGGCAGAAATATGGTTTTCTCTACATGCTGCAAAAGAGTCCAAATGGGCATCGGTAGTATGGCTCTGAGGTGCCCCTGGTGACAAAAGGATGAGTGATCTCTTAAGAGCTAAATTTTTGTTAAATCCTACTCGATACAGCGCGCGGTTCACAAGATGTCCAGCAAGGCTGTGTAGGCACAGCAGTAGTTGTGATATATGACATGCACTAAAGACGCTGGCGAGTTTCTGTTAGCTCTGTGGCAGAGTGTACAGTGATGCCGTGGTTAAAAGCATAGGTTCACCTTCCAGCGTGAAGCCCTTTTTTATAAACCTTTGTAACATTTTGGTAAATTAGTTCCGTAATATTGTTCCCCATACACAGCAAGCTTTAACGTTAACATGGTGTGTGTATATATATATATATATTATAATGAATATTACAATATTTTCTTCTGTATTCCATCTAAATGCAATCGCATTCCCTGAGTATGCACAAGGACAAAAAGGTAGCTTATAGGATGTTGTAGCCTCTCGGCCACACTATTGTAAAAAATCTGCCCCGAAGATTGAGGGCAGTTATATTGTTCATACATCCGATATTAATTCGTGTTTATTTCTATGTGTTATTTTACTTTAGATGATAAAAGATTTCTCTGCATGTATTTATTCAGTTATTTGTAAAGAACGGGTTAGTTTGTGACTGCGTTTTTGGGTATGCATAGGTAATATCATAAAACTCAAATGATACGTTAAAATATAATATGATATTTAGACAACTTAATGTTCTACATGTAGACTTAAAAAACCAATAATACAAATATAACAAAAATGAATATTGTGTGGATTTTGAAACCAGGAGCTTACGCAGAAGAGCAATGCCTTCTAAACTGCTCGGCCACCGCTACTCTAATGTTCCTATTCCAGATGCTCATGATTGTGGCCATTACGTTTACAGGCAAAGCGTATCCACTGCAATGCACCAGTCGCTGCATGCGCGTTGTAAATACGTTTAGAGAGTCCCGAAGTCCTCCGATAGACAAGTAGAATCTGGGGATGACTCTTTTTTGTCGAAGAGTACATGCAATTGTCATAACAGTAATGCTTAAGGAATATTCCTATAAAGAGAAAACATTGCCTATATTTTGCCATAGGCATTAACAATATTTATTATTATTATTATTATTATTATTATTATTATTATTATTATTGTTGTTGTTGTTGTTGTTGTTGTTGTTATTATTTTATTACATGGGAAGCTTATTATGTGTTACATAACACAAAATGTCGCCTAATGTTGTGTTTCTGTGCATCCTTTATGATGTTTAACTCTTCACGTTGCAGCACAAGCCGTTCTTTAGACACCCAACAAACTCTCAAAGTAGCAACTTCTGAAAGTAGCCTGAGAGCTTTTCATTCATGCACCACACCGAAGTTTCTTTGTCTTGTTTTCTGCGCCCCAGTACATAACGGTATAAAGGTTGCAGAAAATTACTTTCTCTTTCTTCCTATTTTCCCTTTCTTTACCCATCCCTTTCCTTTCTTCCCCTCTAGTAAGAGTTTATTAACTCTGTAATTAACGTTTGGTGACGCGGAGAAGTCAGTAGACACCTTACAAATTACTTTCAAAATGAGCTTGACTTTACACAGAGTTTCTTTCTTTGGAGGTATCTTCTACTACAGCAATTATACGATCTACCACACAGCATCTAACAAAATCATTTACACATTGAAAATAATCATCAGTGTCAGCGAACAAGTTCTCTTGTGACGAATGTGGTAAAACATTTTCTTATTTCAGAACACTTTTAACAAGATTGCTTTCCACTCAAGCTGGAATACACTGGATGAGCAAATTTATCCGGAACTTTCATTCGAGTCTACAAATGAGTGGTATCGGCTTTAATAGAACGACACTTTGCACCCTATTGAGCGTATATGTTGTGAATAAACTGACATATAACTACGACGTACCAATAGCCTTTCTTTGTTTTTTCTCCCTCACTTTCGCTCTTCGAGACGCACTCCCGACCTCCATAACGAATTCTTAGAAATATGTTAATAATTATACCGATAGAAATTGCTCAGCAATAGAGATGTCATTTGTTCAAATGACTCGAGGTAAAGCCCAAATAATTGGATCACCAGTATTACTAACATTTTTTTAAATAGTTAGTGATGTTCATTTTTTATTATTTTTTTATTATTTTCTCTTTCTATGTCTTCATTAGTTTTCATATAATTCATTTTAATATGAATTACATAAAAGAGAAAATAAGAGTACTAAATGATATAATCATAACAGTAAGTTTTAAATCTGTAAAAATCCACTTTCAAAGCGTCTTTTGGAAAATTTATTAATTCTTTCTATGACTTCTACAATTTCTTGCATTTATATAATCCTATGTCTAATTTAGATCATTACATCTTGCAGAATAACGAGGAATTGAGCGCTTGGCTCCAGCTGTAACAGGTTCAAATCCTGCGGCCGACTAAGCTGTTTGCGGTTTTCTTCAGTCTGTTTTCACACAGGAGAGACGGGTTAGCATTTCTCTGCCATGGATTCACCTTCCATTGGGGTGGGGGGTGTGCAGATAGAATTAGTTCCTGAGAGGTGACTCATCCAGGCTACTGTCAAAATGCGCAATTAACACTTTTTACAAACTGATTTTTCATTAGTTTAAACCCACCGTACATTTAAATATAGAGAATATTCCAGATACATCAATTTTTTTAAATTATTTGTACATATACGAGAGTAGGTCCATAAGATTCCTGCCTAACCATCTTCTTGGTATCTTAAAGACAAAAACTATATTTCAATTTTCAATATAGTTACCCTTTATTACAATACAATTCTCACATCTTTGAATTAACATTTCAATCCCCTCCCCCTACAAAAATAGTCAGAAGTCTTGTCTGCAAAATGGACATAAACTGCATCTATCACTTTTTCGTCACACTTAAATTTCCTTCCTCGAAGATCCTACTTAAGTTTTGAGAAGAGGAAATAGTCACTGGGAGCTAGATCTGGGCTGTAGGGTGGATGGTCGATCTCCTTGAAGCCACATTTCTTCACAGCTTCCTTTGCAACAAAAGTTGTGGGCACAGGCGTGTAGTCGTGAAGAAGGCGCACACCGTAACTCAACTTTCCTCGCCTTTTCTGTGATGGAAGCACGTAGTCTGTGCAGTCGGCAAGCAGAGTAGTCCCCATTGCTGTGGTGTTCCTCTCCTTGAAGTCAATGAAGAGTATTCCTTCACAGATCCAAAAGATTGTGGCCATGATCTTCTTGGTTGGCTGAGTGACCTTGGCCTTTAGAGGCGGTGCTTCGCCATTTTTACGCCACTCCCTTCATTCTCTTTTGGACAAGGGATCATAGTAGAGGACCATAGTTTCATCGTAACAGTGGTTTGCAGAATTTCTCTCTCGTTTCCACGGCAGAGCTCCGAAAATGCCTGACAACAGATGACTCATTGCTGCTTTTGGTTTAAGGAAATAAGTTCAGACACCCATCTTGCACTTACCTTATTCATGTTTAAATATTCATGAATAATTCAAGGACTGTTGTTTTTTAAAGGCCCAACCTTGCTGCTGTTTCTGTAATTTTGAGCCGCCGTCTTCCATAATTTCTCCTTCCACAAGAGCGATGTTTTCAGAAGTGAGCACCTCCAAGGGCCGACCTGCACGCTCTTCGTCTTCAATGCTTTCTCGATCCATTCGAATAAGTTTGGCCCATTCTTTTACGGTAGCCCAAATACACATTCCAATCATATGGGATAAGTCCTTCTTTTGTGAAGTACTTAATCACAGCTCGAAACTCCATTTTGAATCTGTCACAATCTTCTACACCTAGCGTTCTTTATATCTGAACAACCGAACACAGCGGAGGTTACAGCTGCAATTATTTATTTAATAGGTAGGGTATGACACCAGATGAGGATTTTGTGAAGGCGATAATTTTTATCGACGAGGCCGGAATCTTATGGACCTACCCTCTTATATGTGAGGGAGTGTTAAGTTTTACATACTTTTGTATGGTTTTCTTTTCTGTCTATGTTATTTAGGTATTTAAAACTTTCTATTACATACACACACATATATATGTATATATATGTATATATATATATATATATATATATATATATATATATATATATATTTGCTAATGTATTGCGAAAGCACTTATGGTTCCAGGACCCGTGCAAAGTGAATGAGTCAGATTTGTAAAAATATATTTTTAAATAAATACACTATTACTACTGATATCAGTCCTACTGCTACTGCTGCCACTACTACCACCACCACTACTACTACTTGTACTACTACTACTACTACTACTACTACTACTACTACTACTACTACTACTACTACTATTACTACTACTGTTACTATTATTACTACTATTACTACTACTGTTAGTACTACTATTACTACTACTGTTACTACTATTACTACTACTATTACTACTACTGTTACTACTATTACTACTACTGTTACTACTATTACTACTACAATTACTACTACTACTACTGTTACTACTACTACTATTACTACTACTATTACTACTACTGTTACTACTATTACTACTACTAGTACTACTACTATTACTACTACTATTACTACTACTAGTACTACTACTACTATTACTACTACTGTTACTACTATTACTACTACTATTACTACTGTTACTACTATTACTACTATTGTTACTACTATTACTATTACTATTACTACTACTATTAATACTATTACTACTATTGTTACTACTATTACTACTACTGTTACTACTATTACTACTATTGTTACTACTATTACTACTACTATTACTACTACTATTACTACTACTGTTACTACTATCACTACTACTGTTACTACTATTACTACTACTATTACTACTACTGTTACTACTATTACTACTACTGTTACTACTACTGTTACTACTATTACTACTACTATTACTACTACTGTTACTACTATTACTACTACTATTACTACTACTGTTACCACTATTACTACTACTTCTATTACTACTACTGTTACTACTATTACTACTACTATTACTACTACTGTTACTACTATTACTACTACTACTATTACTACTACTGTTACTACTGTTACTACTACTGTTACTACTACTATTACTACTACTGTTACTACTACTACTATTACTACTACTACTATTACTAGTAGTAGTATTACTACTGCTACTACTATTACTACTAATCACACTCTCTCTCTCTCTCTCTTTGAGCGCCTGTTTTCTCCAATTTGTTCCACTACCTACGTCTCGCAAACCCTCCCTATTTCTGTTTCTTAGTCGGGGGTCCCTGGCAGCGCCCACCTGCAGCTTTATAGTTTTGCCATACACCACTCCATCATCAATTTAGCAGCTGCCCCTGCATCCTTCAGTGCACTTCCCCTCTTGATTTCCTATTTTATATTCTGACATTTGCAACTTTCGGTGGCAGAGCTGCGCAGAGATCCTGTTAATAGGCTTAAATAAATTAACATAATATTCTTTTTTTGAGAAACTGATTATAACCAAGAAACTGCAAAAACTCAACATACACCTTAACCCCATAAATGGAAATACAAAAACATTCAAGTATGTCAAATGCAGTTTACCATTTAATTATATATATTATTACAAATTTACTATATTGCATTGTATGTATATATTTTTGTACGGTATTTTTTAAGCAACGTAAAAGCTACACAGGAGGCGAGTTTGAGAAAATGAGGTTGCCACAGATATAAGAATGTTACGTAATAATACTCCTCCTTGCACTATTGAGTGAGTATCCTTTCCGAGAAGTATGCAATGGTTCGCGTCATGTAACGGAATTATCTAAGAGCAGACCAATTATTATTTGTGCGCGGTATCTTCGTTAACCAGCAACTGGATCAACAATAACGCTGATAATGACGACATCACTTCTATTAGAGTTTGTCTGCTGCTAAATCCTAGATTGCTATTGGTTGAAGCTAAAATATTATTGATCAGACAGAGAAACTCTATGGGTAAGAAAGTAAACATTTGATAGCATTAAAAGCAATCCTTAATGAGGAAAACGTGGCGACTAAATTGTAAGTATTTCGCGAGCATATGAAACCTCTAGTAGGATTACACGTATAAAAGATACGAAATATATATACAAAGAATTTTAAGAGTGGAATCAAATGATCCCTGGGGTTTCAATATTCAGCTACACATTACGAAACGGATTAACATCATAACTACCTTGCGATGTGACGTGTGTCCATAGCCAATCAATTTAACATTGTCAGTGGCGGAGATGTAGTCATAAAAAGGATGCATCAACACTTAACCACAAACCGTGTCATATTAGCCACATTACTCAGTGTAAAAGTATTCGTATGGAAGTGGTAAGACATTTTGAGAATTTCAGTAAGTCGTATGAAGAATTGCTGTATTTGAGCTTCATTTAATGTAATCCACTGAAGTAATGCTCTGTATTTGAGAAAATAGATTATTTGTTTATTTAGTCTTATTTTTCATTCATAAACATGTTTGTATCTTTGGAGTCATCGCCTGCAGCACCACAAAGGAGCGTACGAGATCATTTTTTCCTATTCTTAAATCACCTTTCTACTCGGAAATTCTTTTTTTCCGCAATATCGTATTAAGCCTGATTTGGCCAAAGCTTCTACTTCGGTTTTTTACTAGATTTGCGTCTTCAAGCATTATCCTACTTTTTTTGTACCATGTCTTCGATATCTCAATCATGTAGTGCAACAAATTATTCAGAATTATTCACTGCTTAGTAAAATTTATGCACTGTATGTAGTAAAGTCTGATGGTATACAACCTTGAAATATTTCGTCTTAATCGTTATAAGTATATACTAAATTATTAATCTATACAGTGAAAAATCGTCTACTATATTCTAGAAAACCACGTATTTTCTTTAATAACTCGCCGTCCGTCCCAGTTCCTGAAAGTTTGTGTTACAATCAGCTGCAGCTATCTTGAACTGATAGCCAGTTCAAAATTTGTGTTCTACAAAGCCTAACCATTTTCTAGGTATGATAAAGACAAAAACTATATTTCAATTTTTAATTTAGTTACTCTTTATTGCAATACACTTCTCTCATCTTTGAATTAACATTTCAATACCTTCCCCCCCCAAAAAATATTCAGAAGTCTGCAAAATGGGCATCACTTCTTGGTCATACTTAAATTTCCTTTCCAGAAGATCCTTCTTGAGTTTTGAGAAGAGGAAAAGTCACTGGGAGCTAGATCTGGACCGTAGGGTGAATGATCTATCTCCTTGAAGCTACATTTCTTCACAGCTTTCTTTGCAACAAGAGCTGTGTGCACAGGCGCGTTGTCGTGAAGAAGGCGCACACCACCACTAAGCTTCCCTCGCCTTTTCTCTTTGATGGAGGCACGTAGTTTGTGCAGTAGACCAGCATAGTACTCGTCATTTACTGTGGTGTTCCTCTCCTTGAAGTCAATGAAGAGTATTCCCTCACAGTCCCAAAAGATTGTGGACATGATCTTCTTGACTGACTGAGTGGCCTTGGCTTTAGAGACGGTGCATTTACGTCGCTCCATTGATTCTCTTTTGGACAAGAGATCATAGTAGAGGACCATGGTTTCATCTTCTATAACAATGGTTTGCAGAACTTCTCTCTCGTTGCACGGTAGAGCTCCAAAAATAATGCCTGACAACAGATGACTCATTCCTGCTTTTGGACTCAGGAAAGAGGTCTAGGCACCCATCTTGCTCTAACCTTCTTCATGTTTAAATGTTCATGAATAATTCGAAGGACTGTTGTTTTAGAAAGACCCAACCTTGCTGCTATTTCTGTAACTTTAAGCTGCTGGTCTTCTATAATTTCTCCTTTCACAAGAGCGATGTTTTCATGATTGAGACCTCCAAGGGATGATCTGCACGCTCTTCGTCTTCAATGCTTTCTCAACCCATTCGAAAAAGTTTGACCCATTCTTTATCGGTAGAATATGAGGGGGATGCTTCCCCATATGCACCGTCCAATCGCTGTTTAATTTCAACATATGACAATATTCTGCACACAGCCTTTTTATGCAACTATACCGAACAATTGAACACAGTAGAGGGGAAGTTACGGTTGCAATTATTTACGTAACAGATAAGATATGACACCAGATAAGCATTTTGTGAAGGCGATAAGCCTTATCGGCGAGGCCGGAAACTTATGGACCTACCCTCGTACCTCTTAATGCTAAGGATGTGAAGCGCATGTAAGTTGATGTGAAACTTAAAAATGAGTTCAGATCCGTAATCAAACAGCTACTGGAAAGATTTACTGACAGTTTTCTGCGAACATTAAGACAGTGGTACTGGAGCTTAACATGGCATAAAGAGAAACCACGAACACTTCTAAAACTCGATGTTTAGCTGGAACTGCAATAAAAACTTGAAGTTTATTGTTCATCGGTGCGGAAATGCCAGCTCATTCTTCAACAATATATTTGAGTAGTAGTATGAGGTGCGAAACTCAGATCTCACGCTTCTTTTGAGTACTATGGGATTTGTTACATCACTTTAAACTAACCGCAGAAGTAAACGAAGAAGATGCGCCATATGGAACTGGGTGAAATGAAGACATATAATATGCTCAATATTTTCTCACACAGCAGCGTAAAAATTACAAATATTTTAATACATGATAAACAAAAGTAATATTTCAAAAACTAATTGTAATATACATTTAAATTTTCATAATTGTCCTTTCAGAATTTAAATAATTCAGATTTAAGTTGAGGATTGCCTTCAATTAGAATCCCAACAGAAAGAGAATTTAGCAGGTTAAATTATAAATTACAGGTCAGGCATTTTTGGGATTTCAAATGCGAGGCAACGTAAAAGTATATGTTTTGAAAAAGTAATATATTTTAAATATGTAGTATGTAACGTTACATAACCGAAGATTTGAATGCAACAACTAAAATCAGCAATTCAAGAATGTTTTGCTGAAAATTTAACATTGCATCTTTTTTCCATCTAAGTATTCCTGGTTCATATTAATGGTTCATTTAAGTTTCATTCAGTGAATGTTTTATCTGGGGACAAAGGTGGCACTGAAAATAACATCCTAAGGGACAAATGCATAGGATCATTAACAGAGAGGGAAATGAAAAACTGTTAAAATAAACGAGCCGGTTGTGTTCATTGTGAAACACGTGTTTGAATTTGAACTTTACAGTGAGAAAGTAAAGGACTGGATGCTAATGAGCGGTTATGTTAGTTCCTGTTCGATGCACAGTGCTGTTTGTTGCGCTAGTTGCGAATCAATTGTTTCACCAAGATCATAAACGTAACTTGGACATCGTCAAAGGCAATGATTCCACACAGCTTGTGAAGGACAGATTGCTCTATGACGAGTTAGTCTCTCCGTTTCTACAGTAACAAAACTGAAGGAATGTTTTTCTTCGTCTTATGGAGAGCTTGAACCATATGCTCTTCATGAATGATGGATACATCTGCTTTCGAAAGGAATTCGTTTCTCTGCGTTTTTATTTTGTTTATTATTTATCTTCTAATAAAGTATCTCCATTATACTTTAGTCTTTCGTATAGTTCTAATAAAATATATTTTTTATGCTATTGTGCCCATAGTGCATTTTTATTCTCATTTTCTCATTACAGAGAGCTATTTTGACCTGCTTCCGCAACTGAACGCAAACCGCGAGGTCATGTTGGCGCCATTCACCGGTTCGTCGATGTATTTCTGCTAGTACAGTAATAGCTGTACAGAATATTAGTTTTATTTCATAATGTATAGTAACCTGTGTTATAGTATTCCAATTTGTGTCCCTTTACAATCACACTTTTTGACATATTTTAATTGAGGTTTGCTTGTACGAGGGCCATCTAGAAAGTAAGTCCCAATCGCGCCTGGAGATGGAACCACTTGTCGGATAGGAATGCGCATGCGCAGGAGTAGAGAGGAAGTATGTGGGAATAATGCAGTAAAGTTTCAGCCTTGTGAACAGCCGTGGTTACCGCGCTGTGCTAGGAGAAAATGGCTGCTCTGATATTGTCTCCCGCCAACTGCGAGATTCGTGCAGTCATCCGAGGTTTGCTCGCTCAAAAGCAAAGTCCAGCAGACATCCTTCGCCAATTGTGTCGAGTGTATGGACACGACATTATGGTATGACGATGGTGCAGGCAGTTCACTGAAGGACGAACCAATATTCACGACGACGACTGTAGTGGCCGACCGTCCCTGGTGACGGCAGAAGTGTTGGAAAGTGTGCGGCAAGCAATTAAGCAGAAGCGGCGCTTCACAATTTCAGAACTCTCTTGTCAATTCCCCAGATGCCTCGCTCCCTTGTGCACGAAATTGTCTCCCGGAAGCTTGACACAATTGGCGATGGATCTCTGCTGAACTTTGCTTTTGAGCGTGCAAACCTCGCTCGGATGACTGCACGAACCTCGCAGTTGGCGGGAGACAATATCAGAGCAGCCATTTTCACCTAGCACAGCGCGGTAACCACGGCCGTCACAAGGCTGAAATTTTACTGCATTATTACTACATACTTCCTCTCTATTCCTGCGCATGCGCATTCCTATCCGACTAGCGGTGCCATCTCTAGGCGCGATTGGGACTTACTTTCTGGATGCCGTAATACTTTAAACAGTTCTTCCGATTCATGCCCATATTTTCTCTAAGCCTCTATATGTTAGTAAAATTTATTTCATTAACACATGGTAATTAATGACCATATGCAATAAAAACATACTTATTTGATCTCTTAACCAAAATCTGAGTTTAACGCAAATGTAGACACTTGTAAGCGAACTGACACTGTCCACGTAGAATCAACAGCACATGACAGGAGCCTGGCATAACCTTGGCCTAGCGAGCGCTGTGACAAGCTGCGGAAGCAGATAAAAAATGACCCTCAGTACCAATAATTTTAAATCAAAGGTGTATATTAACATACAGCGGAACAGTAGTGAAAACGGGCGTTAAACACTACTCAAAAAAAAAAAAATACAGCGGAACACATTTAAAACCAGCCTGTGATGCCTCAGTGGCAAAAAAAAATTGGAGTCAAAGGCTATTAAAAAGCACATTTAAAACCGTTCATTCGTAGGTCTGGCCGCTTACTGACAAAACTCCCTTCCTGCTGGTATCTGCCGTCGTTAACTCACGAAACCATAACACTTCGGATAAAGAGGCATGTATCATGGAGCTAGGCATAAAAAGAGGTCGGGAATAGCTTGGCTTAGACTGGGAGGCTGGAAGGCACGTAAGGTTGTTGATGAGGAATGCAGAAGGATTTGCCCATCATGCTCGGAACCGGAGGACTGGGTGCACATTTTGGCCAAGGGTACACAAACAGAAGAAACTGGGGAAAAATTTCTCCCGGAATCATTTTTGACTTCCAGTAGGCTGGCATGTTGCAATTTCATTATAAATAGACAAAACTGTCTAAGCCTGAGCATTTTCTTGAATGAAACATGTAATTTTAGGCAAAAGAAATTTCTATAAATATTGTACATAAATAATACGAAAATTTATATTCATATAAATATTATGTGAATATATGTTTGTGGGTGTGAGTGCGTTCTTGATATGTTGTTGTCGTTGTTTTTCTTTTTCTTTTTTGGAATTAATTTCCGAAAGTATTTTACAAGAGCATGAACGAACGATCTTGCAACCCATGCGACTGTGATGTGCATTATATGTATAACTACTTTAACTGGAATAATAATTACTACTACCACTACTATTACCACTACCAGTAGTAGTAATTACTACTATTACCACCACCACCACCACTATTGCTGCTGCTACTACTACTACTACTACTATTCTATTACTACTATTACTACTACTACTATTCTATTACTACTATTACTACTTCTACTATTCTATTACTACTACTATTACTACTACTATTACTACTACTACTATTCTACTACTACTACTACTACTACTACTACTACTACTACTATTACTACTACTATTCTATTACTACTACTACTACTACTACTACTATTCTATTACTACTATTACTACTACTACTATTCTATTACTACTACTACTACTACTATTACTACTACTACTATTCTATTACTACTATTACTACTACTACTACTTCTACTACTATTCTATTACTACTACTATTATTACAACTATTCTATTACTACTATTACTACTACTACTACTACTACTACTATTCTATTACTACTACTACCATTCTATTACTACTACTACTACTACTGCTACTACCGCTACTACTACTACTAGTACTACTACC
>CM060843.1:13945000-14122500 GCA_030762175.1 Metallyticus violacea | reverse complement strand
ACTATTCTATTACTACTACTATTTATTACTACTACTACTACTACTACTATTTATTATTACTACTACTACTACTCTACCTTTTTAAAACTAAGGTAAAGCAGATAAATGAATAAATGAATTCTGTATTCACCCTTTTGCACATGCTGGAAGATGAATGCACCTAATTATATTAGTGTAGATGAACTCAAGGGTGTAAATGGTAGTTTCTTAAGATCTAAATTCTTTATTGTTTAAAATGGGCAACCGTTCCTGCATCTTCAGTAAGAAGTGTAAATACAAATTTAATTTATTTTATTTGTTTGCCCTAGTTTTTAAAATATTAATTTTAGGGCTCTAAATGTCGACAATGCCGTTGGGGAGGGGTTGCATAGTTAAGCGGGCGACTTGTGAAAGAATGGTTTTAAATGTGGGTCAGTGTATATGGCATTATCGATATAAATTAAAATGAAAACGTGATTTTGTAATAATTTAAAAACAGTAATTGGATGTAATTTTAAAGCAGTGTTCTGAATGCAATTGCTTTTTAATGTCCTGCTGTATATTTTGATCTTTTATGAGACAGAATCAAACTTAGTAAATAAATACAATTGCGCTTTAAGATTTTACTCTGTCGGATAGGACTCCATTTGTGTGTAGAAAACTTCTTTCATCTGAAGATTTACTTTCATTGTCAACCTACTTGCTCGAATGTTATTGTTACAAGAAAATAACATGAGTCATTGCTCGGTAATTAAAATAATTTCCATCTATATTTAGAACTCCTTTTCAGAGTTTTTACAATAATGAAGCTAGTTCTTTTTTTTTTTTTTTTTTTTTTTTTTTTTACATCTAACACAATTTGCTCTATTTTAATAACAGATGATGAAAGAAACGTAACTTAATTGCATTGAGCTTATCAAGACTGCAAGTTCATTAGAGATTTCAGCTATAGCTGCTTTGCCTTCTGGATTATTTCATTGTCTTACCACAACGTAATACGCCCTGACTTTGGCCACTTGTTTCGAGTTTTCTTCTATTGTTTTGAAATTATACCCTATTTTGCTTATAAATGAACATAAATTGTTTCAAAGGTACCCGTCAAATATCTGAAATGCCATTGTCTTTTAGTATATTTAATAATTTTATTGATAAATATTTGACAAATATGCTAGTAGTTTTATAATTCTTAGATGAATACGCAAGTGAGGAAAAAGTTTTACCATTTATCATAATCTTACATAAGTTTTATTTCTAACACAGTATTAGATGAGCAAATACAATAAATTGTTTGTACTACTATAAAAAATAGAGTAAACCTTCCGCACGATAACTTTACTCTTAAAATCCGTTATCGTGAGCAAGAGAAAGTTCTTCAATGAGAGAGAGACATAGAATGTGCTTGGGCACAACCTTCTTTTACAGCAGGTATCTTAAACAAAACAAAAATAGTTCTGTGCTTGATTGAGAAAAGTAAGTATGTGGCAGCAAATGAAAGAAAAAGTGTTTGTATAACACCCTTAGTATATGTAACTAACCATATTTAAGGTTTTTATTTTAATTATGTTTAACGCCCGTTTTTTCTGCTGAGGCACCACAGGCAGTGAAAATTGATGATACATGAGATGAAATGATAAATTGGGAAAGGACTTTTTTTAAGGTAGGAAACGTTCCAGGCCTGGGCTTAGGGTACCTCCCTGGCATTTGCCATTTATGAGGACTAAGAAAAACCTGGAAAAACGTCAGTCAGGGATGACGGTCCTAGTGGGATTCGAACCCCAGACCTCCCGTTCACGAGTCCGCGCCTTAACGACCTCGGCCACCCGTGGTGGTGTTTTTAAGTTGAAAGACATCAAAACAGATAACAAGAATGATGATCTAGCACTAGTCCGAGAATTTATTTTAATAATGTTTAACGTCCATTTTGACTTCTGAGACATCACAGGCCATGGACACTGATAATAAATAAAATGAAATTAGCAAATGGGAAACGATTATATTTTTAATCAAAGGAAGCTTTCAAGCTCTATGTTGATAAGGACGGAGGAAAATCTGAAAGAAAAACCTCAGTCAGAGAGATGTTGGAAAAATCGAACCCCAAACTCCCCACTCGCGATTCCGTGCCTTAACGACCTCTGCCATTTGTTTCGGTATCCGAGAGGTCAATGTCATCATAGCAGGTAGTTTCAAATTAGCCGAAATTATCATGCAAAAATTGCGAACTTTTCTGTGAAAACCGTAGCAAATGGAAACCCTATACGAGGTGATATTCAGAATATTGGGACTGGTGCTGCCATATGATCAAATTCTTACTTCCCGACTAATGACCATTGTTGCCCTCGAAGCAGTTCCCTTCCACACGTATATACCGGTCCCAGCGATTCAGTCTTTTTCCAAGTGCATCTTGGAAGTCATGTTCTTTGACGGTGTTTAGCACAGACAGCATTTCTTCTTGAATCCTCTCAATTTTGTCGAACCGACGTCCTTTCAACTTCATTTTCAGTTTGGGATACAGAGCAAAATCGCAGGGTGCCAAATCGATGCGTGGAGGACAATCGTCATGTTGTTTTTCGTCAAAAAACTCCTGGTGAACAAGGAATTGTAGGGCTCATTATCGTGATACAACAGCTAGTCGCCAAAGTTCGGGCCATCGTCTCCGCACATTTTCACGAATCCGTCGCAAAGCGTCACAGTAGTACGTGGAATTTACTGTTTGTTTTGTTGGTACGAATTTTTTGTGCACAATCCCCTTGGTATCAAAGAAAACTAGGAGCATACTCTTGACTTTGCTCTTCACTTGTCTCGCTTGTTTTGGTCTTGTTTATCTCAGGGTCATAAGGGTACATCCAGCTCTCGTCGCCGGCGATGACCCTGGACAAGAAGGATGGGTCATCGGATGCGGCCTGACGAAACTCCGTGCAAACTTCAACACGCTGCGCCTTCAGGATCTTTGGCACAACTTTTGCGATGACACGATGCATGCCGGATACATCAGTTAAAATTCGTAGCCATTTCCCATAACCAGTTCCCACTTCATAAGCAAGTTCTTCAATGATTCGACGTCGATCCTAACCAACGATGTGTTGAACTTTGGCAGCAATGTCAGGCGTTGTGCAGCTGATGGGCCTGCCGGTGTGAGCATCGTCTTCAATAGCTGAACGGCCGCCCCTGAATCGAGCCTGCTACTCAAACACACGTGTACGGCTCATGCTTTGTCCCCCAAACACTTATTGAATCATTGCGAGGGCCTCTGTAGCATTTTCCCCGAGATTTTCACAGAATTTAATGCACACTCTCTGTTCTAGTTTTGAATTCATAATAAAATCGGCACACACTACACACATAGTACCATGGAAAGTACTATAGAATCTCAACACATCTACCCAGCTGCATGAAACTTTAAACACTCACTCATCAGATATGCAGTGTTGACACCTAGCCGTACAAAACTACTGCAACTACTGTCGAGATGGGAGCACCATTCCCGATTATTGTGGATACCACCTCGTATAAAATATTCGCATCGTATTGAACGTTATTAGACCGATATGAAAAAAATATGAATAAAAAATGTACTTTTCTAAAAGATGCAGTGTAATTTGAGTTGCTTTATTGCGCGACCACAGAAACGGCAACTAACTCGGCATTTTCCTAAAGGAATAGAAGCTTTCGTGTCTCCTTGTCTTCCTTAATCTAGCTTTTAACATCCAATTAAAACGTAGAGCTTGTGTTTGTCACTAGATCAAATTGAAGGCCTTAACGTGATTACGGCTGGAAAAGCAAACTAGTAATAATGTAATTTCGGAGCTTTAAATTGGATTTAAGAGAGGTCATGCCAGAAGGGGGTAGGATTACTGATACGGAAACCCGAGCCAAACACACTCACACCATAGACTAGGGTTTCAAATGCTCGTAGTTCGATTTCCTCTCCCATAACCCTATTGTGGGTTCTTGTATTTAGAAAGTGCTACATTGCTGAAGACCAAGAAATCTCGGCTTTTTAATACATGTCTACTCGTCATTCATAAGGACACATTAAAATTGTCAGACACTCGAAATAGCCTAACCAAACCCTTTCCTTTAAATTACATATCCTACTTTCTCCAAATAGATTGTATGGAAGCATAGAATGCACATACTAATGTCATTGCAGGTACTATACCTATAGTATAGTATAGATCATGCTATCATGTACACCAACATTCAAGTAAAATTTCTTCAATATTTTTTTCCCCTCTAAAGCCTGCCAAAGATACATGGGACAAATGATTTAATAGGGTAGGGACTAACAGGGAATATAGTACATAGGCTGTAGATGGTTTTTGTATGTTGCATTTTACGTACAACAAAGCTGATTAAGCAACTCAAACAACCTATAACTTAATAATGAATATTCGCATTCAAAATTCTCTACAAATATTTCCTACATAACCAAACCATGGTGAAAGAATTCGTTAACAATACAGCTTCAATATGAAACACAATAATAATAAATCAGGTCAAAGCCTACATACAATTAAAATTAACGCGTTATTGCAAGACTGTGCAATTATAGATGGGAAAATTTTTGTATATACAATAAATAATTAATTAGTTATGTAGGTCACCGTTCTCATTACAGAAAATGAATCAGGCTTTCAATTTACCAAATTTCAAAGACGAATTTTTTTGTTAAGCCTTGCTGAAGCATGTCGTCGCAGAACGACGGTACATGAGTTCCCACCCAACCAGGTGATAGCCTCGAGCAAATCCAAGCCCGGAATCCAAATGTAGTACGTTTTCCAAAGACGAAAGCCGATTGCTATGTGCCGACAATACAGCGATGTGAAAAAGCAGTTGGAAAACATGGCGCTACCTAGCGTTAAGAAAAGCAAGAAAATATTTATATACTACTGTACTTCTAAACTCTCCCTTGTACCACTTCCAGCTCTTATTTAGTTTTTGCTTCACCCTATACATAATTGAAAATATTTAATAAGTGTAAATAGATAAGGGAACAGATAATGTGCAGTTTTACAGTGAGGTCATATGACTTACGGGCCGGGGCGGTAGAGCGCGCTGAGTACAGAGAGAAGCCATTTCTAAAGGCTTATAATGCATGTCCATGTAGCAACTAGTACTTAGTTTGAGGGATACTTTGTAAGTTATGTTTGTGCGTTCGTCTGTTATTCGGTGCTTTTATTGTGTGTAAATTGTATGGTAAATTTTCTTCGTTTGTTATGTCACTACATAAATATTCGTATAGTTTTAAGAAATGAATTTTTATGTACGGTAACTATGTGAAAACTGATTCTTGCAGAGAATTGGCAAGAGATGCCAAGAAAATATCCGGTTAATCGTGTTCCAGGTAGAGAATCGCCATATTGTTAGAAAGTAACTAGAGGCAGAATCTTTTAATGGCAGGAAAGTATTACGAACAACCGTGTTCTTAAGTAAGAAAATTTATATGAATTACAGGAATTGCCCACGCAAATGCAGGCAAGATGTTGCCCCCTAAGGACATCCTTTCCAATGCCTTTCTGGTTGCGACGGCTGCATTTCGATCTGGTGGCCCGTAAATCAGATAACCTTACTGGAGTGATAAGTGTATTTCTGGATAAAATTTCATACCTCTGAGAGATTTAACAATAGGGAAACAAATATTTCTCTAAAAACAGTTATTTGGAATTTTAATTTAATAGAGCTGCTATAAATTATCCCCTCAATTAACAGCCATAATAATTATGGCATTACATAAGTTAACCTCATTATATCATGTGAAACAGCACTGTTTTATTTAATATGAAATAACCTTTCTTTATTTAAGGTTATGTCATGGAGCTAACTCTTTACAAAGCAGTCCCAGAGTTAAATGTATTCCCGACTAAGAAGCTGTAAATGTATTTCAGCATAAAAAAAAATTAGGCATCTTTTAATCCTTTCTCCCTCCGTCTATCTCTCTCTCTTATGTCAACGTGTTTAGATACTTGCTAAAATGAGCTATTCAGCTATCTGCAGCAAAAAGTTAAACAAGTTTCTCTGAATTACGTCTCGCTTATCACCTCTCACACAATTTGTGTTTCTGATACTAATATACATATTCATTTAAATGGACAAATATAAAACCCTTTTGATGGTTTATAATTAAACGCAGGAAATAAAACGGAATAAAGCATTTATATCCGATAATCGGATTACCCCAGTGTATTTGTACCGTCACCGCTGCCATTTATTCTTTGTTTTTGTAGATAATTTTCAACACAGAGTCGAGGTACATATATTAATATTTGTTTCAGTGACTGGAAATTACATTTTCCTCACATGCCTTTCTGGATGTCAGTGTGTAAAGTTTTAGTCAGTGCAATCCCATGTTTTACACTGATTAGCAGTGCAACCTTATTCAATATACTTTTTCAACAACAAAAATACATAAGTTGTAAACCTTGTCCATTTAACACGGTGTGGACACATATTCGAATCCACAACATTGTCAAGTTCATCTATTTTTTCTACCTTTTATTTATTTTTTCCCCTCTGCAGAACGCGTAGATTCAAATTTGTGCATAATATAATGAATTTCGGTTTTGGAAGGAAGCAATTGATCAGGAGGTTCTGAACAAATTCCGCACGCAAGGACAATCTGATTCAAATATAAAAGTTTTCCACTGGAAAATGCACTTCGCTATAGTCAAGTTTTAAAAAGTTAGATGCGAATGAATATTGTTGAAATTATACATGACTAAGGGGGAAGCAAGCTTTAAGTAGCTGAGAGTGAAACATCGCGTGAGCGTACAGGATTTATAACTAAAGTCCTATATACCTCTTCTTAAAGATTAGAAAAAACGAATATTTGACAATAGCAAATCTTCTAATGCGAGTGGAAAGAAAAGTAAATATTAAATATAATTCTGCTGCTCTTACTTGCATAGTCAGTATAGAACACTAAAATAGCATATACATTTAAGGTATGCATGATTAATGTCGTTAATGACTTTATCAAATATAATTCTTTTACCACAAAATAATTAAAGTAGAAACTACATCATAACACTCAGTGTAACTGTAATTTTCTTCCGGACTGTTGTGCCGTGTTCTGCTGGAGAAGAAAATTCCAGATGTTTCGTCCGCAACTATAGCGGACATCTTCGGTGGCGTGGATTCCTCGGAGAAGGTTTGAAGTGTTGGCTGTCAAAGTCGCTATACTCATATTGCTCGCGCTCTCCTCTGATGGCCAACACTTCAAACGCTGTGATACCTTCTTCGAGGGTACTTTGTCCACGCCGCCGAAGATGTCCGCCATAGTTGCGAACAAAACGTCTGGAATTTTCTTCTCCAGCTGTTTTTTTTTTTTTTTTTTTTTTGAATAATTTATTTATGGACGCTCTTTAACAGCTCAGGTCAGCAGCGTCCCAAACAACTCAGGGCGTGAAATGGCCGACAAATTTTGCTCAGAGGCCTCTCTTTCAGGCTTGAGGTTCTTTTTCGTGCCGTAAATGTACGACACGGGACCCACGGCTTTACTTCCCTTCCGAAGGAAGCCATACTTAGGATTTTTACGCTTCTCCAGCTGACCACGGCACAACAGCCCGGAAGAAAATTGTAATAACACTCGGTGTTATAAACTTTGTATGACAATCCAATATTAGCAATTTTGACTTAATTCGGAGTGTATTATCATTAATTCCTTTAAGCGACTTAAACTTATATTAAGATTATTTACATAAGTAATCATGTTGGAGACAATGAAACCATGTCAAGCTGGAAGAAAAATCAACAATTGGTGATCCCATTTTTGCGCAAGACCGAGTGCATATTGTCGCTTCTTTCAGCACGAAAAAACTACATGTATAACAGGAATTTATACCTGATGCAGGGGGTATAGAAGTCATTCTTAAGCCAGAAAGAAACCTCCATAAGGACAACGATAAAGGTTATTAACACTTTCTCCGATCATTCATAGATTTGTATAAAAACGTTTTAGAATATAAGAGTCGTTTGGCAACCGCAGCTTTGGAAGCTACTGAAATTGCGTAACTGTCAGTATCTAAAGTTTTAAAACACATTCTGCATGAAATAATGAAAGAGTGAGTACTTTGTACTGAAACATTTACTTATACGTATTTGAAACACAAATAGGTACAACACTTTTACTTGGACTAACAGTGAAAATAACAAATTCTTGTTTTTACGTAACCATTCCATAAAACAAAACAAACGCCAAGTGGTATTTAATAATTTAGCGACAAAATCCAAATGAAACAATTCATTGAGTGTTGCTATGATTCCGTGATTATGTACAAAAGTGCAAGTTGTAACTTAACGATCAACCATTGTGTCTAATTCCAGTTTAAAACATTAGAGTGCTGTCTCCACGGCACCTGCACCCGCTTATGGCAAATCGGTCAAGGAGCACTTGATTTCAAACACCCCGAACCCCGCAGTCAGGCATTGTCGAACATCAAATTTCGAACAAGAATGGTGATTTATAATAAACAATACTACTATATTATGGCGAAATCGAGCTCTTAAGGATAAAAAGATTGTACCTATCATGCCTTTCATTTTACATTATCGTTATTATTCCTAGTTTGAATATTTTCTTGAAATGTCCTAAAATGCATTACATTTTTTCATTAATTTTATGTGTAGAATAATTTACATTTATATCCCCTTCATCTGTTATGATGAAAGTTTCAATTACAATAGTAACAATAATAAAATAATAAAATAATAAAATAAATAATAAAATAATAAAATCTTAATTTGTAATTTGTAGTTTTACCCCAACAAAGTATGGTTAGTGAACTAGGATGCTTGGCCAAGGTCGATGGGTTTTTTTCGGGCTAAAAATCGTAAGTATAATTTCCTTTGGTCTCGTGTCGTAGGTTACGGCGCGAAAAGATCCTCAAGTCTAAAATAAAAGGCCCTGAATTGCATGGGAAGCTGATGACCTGAGATTTAAAGTGCGTCCATAAATATACCAAATAAATTTAGCACTTGTATAATAAATAACTGTTCACTGATATGATATAAAATAAAATTAATTTTTAGCAGTTTATGACAGCTCTTTCAAAACTCTTTAATAATGCGACCATAAAATCAAATTACAGTCTCACATAAATATTTATACACTTGAAAAAGTGCGTGCCTCTTTTAAACAAACAAAGTGCAATAAATATGAAAACTATTAAATACTCCTAAGCAGTAAAATTGTATGATATCGTGAGGAAAGTACTTATGACCTTCAGCAAAGTTATTGACCTGTAGGATGATGCATCAGCAAGTTTCACGCGTGTAGAGCAGGGAGCTGTTTTCGTGGTAGAGAATGACAGGAACGTAAGACTTCCCGAGACCTCTCTTCCCTATTCGTCATTATTTACAGGTCTCGTGAATCATTCGTTCGTTTATCTGCCAACAGAGAGAAGCACTGCAAGCGTTCGTTATTTATCACCTCGACGTTTTCCAAGGTAAAACGAATTTAAAGCACATGAGCGTACATCCCTGAAGACTTAAAGCTTCGTTTTCATTGGAGTGTTTTGTCTGTTTATTTGGGCTGGCTGTGCGCCAGAAAAGTGACTCCCGGAGGAAAGCTGTTGGGAATATGGTCTGCTGCATTAACCTCCCTTTCATCTCACTGTTCAAGTGAAAAGATAGGAAGAACAGCATAAACACGCAGCCCGTATGTACTAGTCCATGATTAAAAAAAAACTTCTTCACGTTTACTCTTTTCAGTGTATATCAAAACGTTTTTAAAATATTGCCGAAGTGTTTATAAAATTACTTTACTAAAAAGACATAGAGATTAAAAGGATACCAGAGGTTCAAAAATATATGTGACTAGTAGTTTTTCCTTATTTTCTGTATAAAACAACTTATAGGAATAGACTTTTCTTCCATTGACTTGGTAAATGAAAAATTTAGAAAATGTATCACATTTTGCCACGCAGCAATAATAGAACATATTTAAAAACGTCTAATACATTACATGTTACTTCATAAGGTACGAAAATACGAATGGAATTATTGATCATAAATATTATTTTTCATTTGCTGATGATCAATTGGTAATGGCAAAAGATTATGAAACCTGTGCATGATACAACTGTCTATCTAATTATTCATTCGGCATAATCAGGAGATTCAAACTGTGAAATTTACAGATATCCGAAACCTCAAAAGCACAAACGTGGAAGAGAATCATGGAACATGATCAATAGATTCGGATTTTTTTTGTTTTATTTTATTTATTTATGAACTCTCTTTAATATCTCAGGTCATCAGCGTCCCATTCAATTCAGGGCGTGAAACGGCCAACAAATTTTGCTCAGAGGCCTCTTTTTTCAGGCTTCTTTTTCGTGCCGTAAATGTGCGACACGGGACCCACGGCTTTACTTCCCTTCTGAAGGAAGCATACTTAGGAGTTTTACGCCCGAAAAAGTTCATCAACCCTGGTCGGGTTTGAACCCGCGATCTGGAGTTTAGAAGGCAAATATAGTTACCACTACACCACCAGGACCGATATAGATCCTGATAGTCTTAATATGAAACATTTAAAACAGCTTAAACACCTCATTCTTGACATAGACTTTACTTTGCACTGCGTATTTCACGGTTTTGTGGCTCGTCTCACGGCTCATGGCGGGTCGGTAGTCAAGAGACATAATTCCCAGGATGCAAATGTTTTATTCGCGCTAGTAATTCAAGTTTTTGTAATTACAACTACAAATACAATAAAACTTAAAAAAATTATCATTCACACTCATCAGTTCATCTTGCGAAATTGAGTAAATTTAAACTTGAAAGCTTACAAGGTCACCGCTTTCCACGAATTGCAGGAAGATGACCTTATATTTGGGTAAATTTCTGTTAATTGTGCAGTGGGAATAAAATAAGTTGTGTGAATGTAATGGGAGAATTTGATGTGGGAATGGAAGAAGCATTTATTATTAATTTCTTGATTAATTAAGTTGTGGTGGTTCGATTCTCAGGGATGACGTTATTCTTTTCTTTCTCTCCCGGCGACTTCCCGCTGGCTTACAGGTGGCTTCGGCTATCTCTTCTTCTGCTGGTGATCCGGAGACCACAGGGAAAAGAGACAAGGATCTTAACAGGAGAATATTTAGATTTACTGTGCTGGGTGATGAGATTCTATTTATTGTTCACCGTCTAATATCTTTGAAGGAGTCACTGTTACTGCATGGAGGACTTATTGCGCTCTATGTGCCACTCTTGCACTGATTGTTAAAGTTTCCCAATGCGTTCACTAGAGTCGGGAGCAGCTATCTGTGAGGCCTAGGAAGGATGGGCAGGGACAAGGAATGTCACGTGCTAAGCTCAACCAATAATCGTCATTTTAAGTCGACAATCTAGTGTGTTTTGTTGTCTGTGAGTTGGTGTGTGATTTCCGTGGTTTTCTAACATGAAGCAAGGAAAACGTAAACGTGTACTTTTGCATTAACAAGCTCGTGAAATGGAGTATAAAGTTATTTAAGAAGGAGGCAGCCGATACGCACAGCACGTGGCCAGCATTTCAGCTAACGGTGTTGCCAAGTGTCAAGAACGCACGGCTGAAACCTGTAGAATTGATATAACGGTGCAGAAAATTGCTAAAGAAGGAAGAATGATAGCGGTTCTGTTCTTTTTAGATCATCAGGGAAAATAGTAGGCGCAAAAAAGAGGTAACCGATCTAAATGACTTTGATAAAGAAAGAAAGAACTGGGCGTTAGCTGGTACACATAAAGTAGCAGTGAAAATGAAGAATTCAATTGGGTTTAAAGGGAACAAGCATTCCATGCTGCGTATTTTGAAGGGCATGGGCTTTAAATAAAGGCAGCGTAACAATGGGAGAAAGTTTCTTTTGGAAAGAGGTGGCATAGTAGCTGCTAGAGTTGTGTTTTGAGAACCAAGCGTGAAATTAGAGAGGCTGGTACATATAATGTTTACTATTTAGACGAAACATGGGTGAATAGAACCACACAATATTTTATTTGTCCTATCATGATAATCCTTTAAGTTAGGCATCTTATTTTTTTATATTTAAACTTTTTTTAACTATAGATTGGGTTGTAAATTGTAAGCCTGTCTAAAGATGTGCTGGACGAGTGAAGACTGCTCTGGTGGCGTCTAAGTTCCAATTGGTAAAGGGGGGTGGCTTATTGTTTTTCGTGCCGGTTCTGCAAAATCGGGTTTTATTCAAGAACGTTAGAACAAAGTTAACTGCCAGAGTATCATTCTAAAATGACACACTTTCTATTCAGAAAATTGTTTGAGGAACAATATTACCCCATATCGCCTAACTCTGTCATTGTTATGGATAATGCCAGCGTCCATTTATTTCAATTAGATAAAGCTCTTTGCACAAACACCAGAAAGGCGAACATTATTGCTTGGTTGTCCAGTTGGTAAAAGAAGCAAGTCAGGGTGCAAAACAAATAAAATTGATATTATCCCCAGGAACCATGGTCATTGGGTTGTGAGACTTCCACTTTATCACTGCCATCTTCACAATTCCATTGAGCTCGTTTGGTCAAGAGTAAGGCACTACGTTGCCGACAGTAAGACTTTCAAAATTGGACACGCGATGCAGTTGACAGTGTAGCAATTTCAGTGTGGGAAAACTGTGTAAGACATGCATAAAGACTGCAAAACGAAGATTTTCAGCGAGAGCTGATAAGAGACAACGCGATTGAACTTCATCGTCAGCCTTAATCAAATAGTCAGAAGACGGCGAAAGTGAAGCGACAGGGAGTAAACAATTTGGAAGTATTTTGTATTCATGCAACTCTGATACTATCATCTTCCATAGGGAATTGTCTTAGTTTGTATGATTTCCTTCCTTCCTTCCTCAATCAAGCAGACCGCCACGGGTGGCCGAGGTCCGTTTAGGCACGGACTCGTGAGCAGGAGGTCCGGAGTTCGAGTCCCGCCAGGACCGTCCTCCCTGACTGAGGTTTTCCACAGTCCTCATATGCCGGGGAGGTATCCTAAACTTAGGCCTGGAACGATTCCTTCCTTAAAAATAAATCCTTTCCCATATATAATTTCATCTCATGTATCATCAGTGTCCATCGCCTGTGGTGCCTCTCTTTTTTTTTTTTTTTTTTTTTTTTTCCCCATTCAACTCAGGGCGTGAAACGGCCGGCAAATTTTGCTCAGAGGCCTCTCAGGCTTGAGGTTCTTTTTCGTGACGTAAATGTACGACACAGGACCCACGGCTTTACTTCCCTTCCAAAGGTAGCCATACTTAGGATTTTTACACCCGATAAAATTCAGTCTTGGCAGGGTTCGAACCCGCGATCTTAGGTATAGGAGGCAAGTATGGTAACCACTACACCACCAGGACCGACTGTGGTGCCTCTGTAGCAAAAAACGGGCGTTAAACGCTATTCATTCAATCAAGCAGCATGCTCCCAAGACTCGGAGGTTAGGCACCTCCGTAAAACATTGTCTCTCTGCGCAGTAGCCAATTAAGACCCGCCTAGCAATGTTCCACACCCGATGATTCTTTGTATTTCACTGCTCGTCTCCTGCTAATGTTAACGTTTGCTATTGGCGCTGATAATGATGCCGGTGTAACTAGTAGTGAATATTTAATAACGCCTCAAGTAGTAACATATAAAAAGTAACTCGCAACTAACTGATAACAACATTCTCTAACGATCATCAGCTGACGTATTGACGTTCTAACTAATCAACTAACTTCACTAACGTTTAAATGCTTAAGTAACTAAATAGCTGAATTATTTTTTTGACTGCGTTATCCTTCGCCGAAATAACTTTGATTCACTGACTTGCACTGCTCAACAACTGAACTGAAACTAAAGTGACCTTGATGCACTGGTGCAATGATGTTACTAAAAGTTGAGTCTCTACTATATTGATAAGTAATAAGTAACAATAAGTAGTAAGTAATACGTAACAGTAAGTAATAAGTCCTGAGCTCCAACACCATGAGCTTAAATAAACATCACAGTCGGTCCGTCTTATGACGCTATCTTTTCTTTTAAAATGTGTTTCTAGAAATATCTCGAATATCGTTTCATATTTAACAGCTCCCATTGGTAAATATCTTTGCTTATATCTAGCCGTTCTCATCTCCTTATTGAATGCGGCGCCTACGTGGCTTCCGGTATGTCGCACAAAATCTCCTACCGTTAACTCGGGCTCAAAAAGTTAGATGGTCTAATTTCTCTCCCCTTTTGGTTGCATCACCATGTTTATCACATCTACTCTTACCTAATATAATAAAACCCAAACTCTCTGACTTTACAAAAGAACTCTCTTCGTCAAGGACACATTGACGAAGTGGGTCCCGTTTGTCCGCGCCGGCTATACAAACATGTTTGCAAATAAGTAACAGGTTTCTGGCCTTTGGTCAAGTCAGGCTTGATGGATTTCGGTCTTTTCGCACTCTCGCGAGGAAATAATCTTATGCTCAAAAATACGACACATGCACATGGAACAAACATGACAATGCTATCATGGTAAATGAAATAAATATAACCCTGCTATCATGAGACATGAAAATCGCCACGGATGGCCGAGGCTGTGAGGGCGTGGACTCATGAGCGGGAGGTCTAGGGTTCGAATCCCATCAGAACCGTCCTCCCTGAGAGGTTTTTCCAGGTTTTCTTCAGTCCTCATAAATGGCAAATACCGGGGAGATACCCTAAACTCAGGTCTGAAACGTTTCCTTTCTTAAAAAAAGTCCTTTCCTAATATATCGTTTCATCTCATGTGTCATCAGTGTCCACCTCAGTAAACGGGCATTAAATACCATTAAACAAAATTGTTCATTAAATAAATATAACTCTGCTATCGTGGTACATGATATAAATATAATCCTACTATCGTGGTACATGAAATAAATATAACCCTGCTATCATAATACATGAAATAAATATAATACTGTTGTCACGATACATGAAATAAGTATAACCCTGCTGTGATAATGCATGAAATAAATATAATAAATATAACCTTGCTGTCGTAATACATGAAATAAATATAACCCTGTCATAATACATGAAATAAATGTAACCCTGTTGTCATGATACATGAAATAAATATAACCCTGCTGTCATAATGCATGAAATAAATGTAACCCTGTTGTCATGATACATGAAATAACTATAACCCTGCTGTGATAATGCATGAAATAAATATAATAAATATAATCTTGCTGTCATAATACATGAAATAAATATAACTCTGTTGTCATAATACATGAAATAAATATAACCCTGTTGTCATAATGCATGAAATAAATGTAACCCTGTTGTCATAATACATGAAATAAATATAACCCTGCTGTCATAATGCATGAAATAAATATAACCCTGTTGTCATAATACATGAAATAAATATAACCCTGTTGTCATAATACATGAAATAAATATAACCCTGTTGTCATAATGCATGAAATAAATATAGCCCTGTTGTCATAATACATGAAATAAATATAACCCTGCTGTCATAATGCATGAAATAAATGTAACCCTGTTGTCATAATACATGAAATAAATATAACCCTGTTGTCATAATACATGAAATAAATATAACCCTGTTGTCATAATACATGAAATAAATATAACCCTGTTGTCATAATACATGAAATAAATATAACCCTGTTGTCATAATGCATGAAATAAATATAACCCTGTTGTCATAATACATGAAATAAATATAACCCTGCTGTCATAATGCATGAAATAAATGTAACCCTGTTGTCATAATACATGAAATAAATATAACCTGTTGTCATAATACATGAAATAAATCTAACCCTGTTGTCATAATACATGAAATAAATATAACCCTGTTGTCATAATACATTAAATAAATATAACCCTGTTGTCATAATGCATGAAATAAATATAACCCTGTTGTCATAATACATGAAATAAATATAACCCTGCTGTCATAATGCATGAAATAAATGTAACCCTGTTGTCATAATACATGAAATAAATCTAACCCTGTTGTCATAATACATGAAATAAATATAACCCTGTTGTCATAATACATGAAATAAATATAACCCTGTTGTCATAATACATGAAATAAATATAACCCTGTTGTCATGATACATGAAATAAGTATAACCCTGCTGTGATAATGCATGAAATAAATATAATAAATATAACCCGGTTGTCATGATACATGAAATAAATATAACCCTGCTGTCATAATGCATGAAATAAGTATAACCCTGCTGTCATGGTACATGAAATAAATATAACACTCAAATTATGATTTGAATTTAGAAATTATATCACATTAATTAATCTGTTAATAGTGATTCATTTGGGGAATCAAAGCTCATTTATTGTTCCTGATCCAATTGGAACATTATAGAACGTTCTTTACTGATGAAACAGTTCATTTGCGTGGTAATGTTTCGACGCAAAATAACGGGTATTGAAATACGGAAAATCCCAACTTAATGCATGAAGAAAGTGCGCAATAAATGCTTACAGAGTAATAGGGTAAATATTTTATTTGAGAATATGTATCATAAGTGCATAAAGATGCAGGAATGATATACTAGCATCATTTTTTGAACAACTGACTGATATGGGCATTTCCAGCAAGTTCTTCGATGTGTGTAAACGACATTTTCCATAAACGTGTGGATGTAGCTGGACAAATTTCCAACATTTCTTGTCATGAGGTGTTTTCTTATTTCCATTACAATTGTAATTGCGAGAAGTTGAATTAATTGCGGGGATATTATATCCGCTTCGCCGGAAGTTGCTGCTCTGACTGCCGGCCGCCAGCTGGGATGAAACGAGTGACAAAACCATGAAATATCAGTAGTTACCACACATTAAAATACCAGAAGCTGTAATTTACTGGATTAGTTTATAGTAGTTACGTATAATTTGCAGTCTACGTTTGCATAACTTGCAGTAATAAGATGGCATGGATTCTAAATGTCTAAAGATTGAATATTATGGTACCAGACTATTGTGCCAAGACATAGCATATAGTACCTATATATGCAAGTAATGGAATTTAAGAAACAGAAATTGGCTTATTAATATGACGAAAACAAGATGAACATAAAGACAGCATTAGTTGTTTAATATGTTATTACTAAAGCAGTTGTAAACAGCTTCCCAAACTTTGTATTGTGAATTCTTCAGCTGCTTGGTAAATGACTGCCGTCACTAAACGAGATAATTGCTGCCAAATCTCAAATTATCGGTCTTGTTTCTGGATACCTAATACCATAAATTCTGTAATGGTAGTCATGGTGTATGGGAGGTCAACAAAGTTTGCGCCTCAACTCTCGCCATTTCCCCTCCCCATTTTAACGGTTCTGTACCACTGCCTTCAGAGACACTTTCATCCTATTCCCACTAAAGACATTGGTCATAGAAGTCAGAGAAAATATTGGTTTTAAATTTCATTTAAACTAACGACCCTGGCAAAATAGCCGGGTATTTTTGTCACGACTAGTAAAAGAAAATGGGATCGATACCATACCATAAAAGAATACAAAAAGCCAGCGCGTCCACCAATAGTGTCACGACGATAGTCGGAAAGGGGCAAGGAGCTTCAGAGACCACAGGCCATTATTATGCATAACTAAATTTATTTGTTCAACAGCAAAGAAAACCCCAAGCCGACCTGCAACTTAGCTTAGGTCGATATGTGACAACTTCCGCTAAACCGCCCTTATCTTTTATATGCAGTCGATTTCCGGTTAAGTCTTAAAATATTCCAAACGAATTTGATAATTGACGTCAGGACAGCTTCTAGAAGAATCTACAGCATTTCTCTAACGGAAGTGGCTTAACCAAAGGGAATGTTACTTGACATTAACAATGGTAGCCCAAGAGGAAAGTGTGGGCTTAACCAAAGGTAAAACTACTGTGTACAACTTCCCCAATTTATGCAATATGCTCATGGCAACCCATTCTCTAAAGGTATAATCTGAAATATTGACATATCTTCTGAAATGCTGACACCCAATTACTTAGCTTGTCACATTATCAAATTCATTTATAACACCGCCCCTGAAAGTCTAAGGATTATTATTATTATTATTATTATTATTATTATTATTATTACTGTTTTCTATACAGTGATTTAATAACTGTCCTACTACAAAACTTCACTTATTTGTTTTCCTATGTATTTTTACATTTCTCACGATTACATTTCCCTCTAAGTAGCACTGCTAAGGCCATGTGGTAAAGCTATTCAGGGCGGTAGTAAACGGCGAACTAATTCACAATGGCGTTACGCACCTGTAGAGTTGCCTTTATCCGGTTCGCGTACATCGAGTGTGAATAATGTGTCCGTTTTCATTTTATGGTTTGAATAAATTATAAGTTTTTACTTTGTGGTTTAAACATTCTACATTTAAACAGCCCAGTTTTTATTTCGCATCACAAGCATAGAGAAACAGAACATAATTAAAGCACCAGGCAATAATAATGACGTTTTATTTTTCCGAGCTAATTAATTTTCATAAATGGGATTTCTCCAGGAGCTCTGAAATATCCGCGCAACACGAATGCACTTGTTTTTCTAACATTATTCTAATTTATATCGGTTAAGTTTATATACATTTATTTTTTTACAAAAATAGATAACAGATAAAGGAAAGATGTACGAAGTCATTGTCGCACAGGACGCCCGTTTCTCCAATAAACAACTTTCCCTCGCATTTCTACTCGCACAACTTTGATCAACAATACCATGCCTGCTATTCATAATGAGTACTCAACTGTATTATAGAAGTTGTTTGAAGTGTCGTCCGTTTGCAGTGATGCATCTTGAACATCTTTTAATGTTATTTGCATTCTCTCATAGCAGTTCTGCTTCCGTAATTCTTCCAATTTATCTTCTGATAGTTTCTTTAAGTTGCTACACAGTATGGAAAATAATCCTTTAGACTTGATTGTTTATATGGTTTAGCGGTAACGTTTCAATTCGACACACTACAATAAAATTTGAGTTCACTAGCTCTGGGGCACCAGTAGCCTATAACAACACTGATATCTTAACCGAAATTGAATTTTAACAACATAAAGAGAGAAATAAAACTTGTTCTTGTGCTCAACTATGGACACATCAAAAATCTCTCATAGAAAATAAATCTTTTTGCAATAAACTGCATAGCAAATGCATTAACTTTTTTGATTTTTGTTTGAATAGCATAAGTGACTTTGTATAATTAACATATGTTGAATTCAGACCCGACATCCAAAATTCATTATCACTACCACTCACAAAAACTTAATAAAACAAAAAAATGGAGTTTCCTATAGCTATATAATTTTTTCAGTTACCTTGCAAACACATGGAAGACCACCTGAATCTGTTCACACTTTTAAAACATATTTTAGAATGGAAAAAACTGTTAGATAACATGTTAGTGAACATTTTCCTCTGTATCATATTTTCATATATCAGAATGTTCTAATGAAAACATGTTCCAGTCTCATCACTTGTGACATTCAGATTAGGAAGATACAAGTAGAAGGGGGAATGTAGAAAATATAGTTACTATGGTACCACCACGGGTGGCCGAGGTCGTTAAGGCACGGGTTCATGGGTGGGAGGTCTGGGTTCGAATACCGCCAGGACCGTCCTCCCTGACTGAGGTTTTTTTCCAGGTTTTCCACAGTCCTCATAAATGGCAAATGCCGGGGAAGTACCCTATTCTTAGCCTGGAACGATTCCTTCCTTAAAATTAAATTCTTTCCCAATATATCATTTCATGTCCATGCATCATCAGTGTCCATCGCCTGTGGTTCCTCTGTAGCAAAAACGGGCGTTAAACATCATTCATTGTTTTTTTAATTTCTATGATAAGCTACACATCAAGTTTGTGAGCCATTACTACGTCTCAATTACTTCTTTGTGGTTTCAGTCCTTTTTTTTCCTCAGAAAATTACTACACGTAGTCTTGAATTCTGTCCATTAACCATCTTCAGTTATCTACCTTGTATTATTTCACGGATTTATAGATCAATAAAATATCTTCTTTCAGATTAGTTTAACTTAATCTTGGGAATTGTTCTTTCAAATACTGGAAATCCTTACCTTCTCTGTCTAAGGCCTTTACAGAATGTTTCATTAACCCTGAGTTTATGTGAAGCGTGACAGCGAAATTATCTTTGTAGTTAATGTTATAGTTCTGGCACTCATTTAACCATGGACCTAAACACGTCTTACAGACAACTCTTTAACTTCTTACGAAGTTTCCGGCCTCATCGAAAAGGACTATCGCCTTTACAAAATCCTTATCTGGTGTCATACCTTATCTATTAAGTAAATAATGGCAGCTGTAATTTCTGGTCCAGTGTGTTCAGTTGTTCAGATAGACTTGCATAAAGAAGTCTATGTGTACAAGACTGCGACATATTCAAAATGGAGTATCGAGCTGGTATTAAGTTCTTCACAAAAGAAGAACTTACTCAAAATGAAATTAAACAATTAAATTGGACGGAGTATATGGGGGCGCTTTCCCCTCATATTCTACCGTAAAAGAATGGACCAAACTATTTCAAATAGATATAGAAAGGATTGAAGACGAAGAACGTGCAGATCGGCCCTTGGAGGTGCTCACTGCTGAAAACATCGCTCTTTGAAAGGAGAAATTATGGAAGACCGACAGCTCAAAGTTACAGAAATAACAGCAAGGTTGGGCCTTTCTAAAACAACAGTCCTTCAAATTATTCATGAATAAGGTTAGTGCAAGATGGGTGCCTACACTTCTTTCCTCGATCCAAAAGCAGCAACAAGTATTTGTTGACAGGAATTTTTGGAGCTCTGCCGTGGCAACGAGAGAGAAGTTCTGCAAACCATTGTTACAGTAGATGAAACTATATTCCTCTACAATGATCCCTTGTCCAAAAGAGAATCAATGGAGTAGCGCAAACCTGGCGAAGCACCGCCTCTAAAAGCCAAGGTCACTCAGTCATCCAAGAAAAACATGGCCACAATCTTTTGGGACTGTGAAGGAATACTCTTCATTGACTTCAAGGAGAGGAACACCACAGTAAATGGGAAATACTATGCTGGCCTACTGCACAGACTACGTGCTTCCATCAAAGCGAAAAGACGAGCGTGGTGTACGCCTTCTTTACGACAACGCGTCTATGTACACAGCTCTTGTTACAAAGAAATGTGGCTTCAAGGAGAACGACTATCCACCCTACAGCCCAGATCTAGCCCCCAGTGACTATTTCCTCTCCTCAAAGCTCAAGAAGGACCTTCGAGGAAGGAAATTGAAGTGTGACGAAGAAGTGGTGAATGCTGTTTATGCCCATTTTACAGACAAGACTTCTTCTATTTGGGGGGAGGGGTGAAATGTTAATTCAAAGATGCGAGAAGTGTATTGCGATATAGGGTAACTGTACTGAAAAGTGAAATATAATTTTTGTCTTTATCATACCTAGAAAATGTTTATGCCGGTAACTTATGGATCTACCCTCCTATGTTACTGCTTAGATCGTTCGTTCAACTCGCATAGAAAGCAAACACTTTTGTGAAATAACTCTGCGTTCCTATAATTAATCCTATGGCTTCAAAAGCTCCACAAAATTTCCATTCATATTTTTCATAGTTAACAGCTCATATTGTCATATTTTTATCATACTGATACTCAACTCTTAATGGAGATAAACGCTTGATTTGACTACATACATCATGGACGTAATGTATTGTTCTCCGTACTGCAGAAAATCCACTTTACGTAAACATCCGAAAGTTTCGTTGATAACGCAAAACGTATTTTAGTTTCCAGTTTACGACATACAAATACATCAGTATAATGCATATTTAGTCATGTGCATCTTTCAGTAATGTACAACGGAACATATGTTGATTTTGCCCTCGAGACTCAGTTGTTTTTAATAAGTTTAACGCCCGTTTTTACTACTGAGGCACCTGCGCCACCGGCCACCCGTAGCGGTTTGTGACAAAGAACGTACATAAAATAGTTTATGTTGCAGTACAGAAAACACTTTGGACGCCTTATTAAACACAAACTTAATGGCAAACTTATTTATTAACTGAAAAGTCCAGTGATTGTGTATAATTTCGTAAAATAGGCCAAACTGTCTGCTAAAAAACACAAATTTATAGAAATAAAGGTTTATTTGCACCAAATGTATTTTAGATGATGTGGTAAGCTGAAAAATTAATATTCGTTTAAAAAAGTGAAATTCTAACTCTTACTAATGAAGGCTTATTATTCATGACTGTAAACATCAGTTATTATTTAGCAACTCGATAGAAATCAGTGGCGTGCGTATTCTTTGGAACCGCGCGCAATCGGGAGTCGCTTATGCCCCGCCATCCTAATGTTGGATTTTTTCGTGATTTCCAGTGTTCGCTTAGGCGAAAGATGAAGATGGATATTTCCTTCCACTCTCCCATTTCATTGAATTTCATTCCATTCCATTTCGGAGCCGAAAGTGCCAAGGCGAGATGTGCTGGTGCGGTGTAACAGTGACTTGCGCTTTGGAAAGGTTCCTGTTATGTTAGCGACCTTCTGAGGGACTCGAACTGTTTGTTGGACCCTGCCAACATGCGTGCCTCTGACTGCCCATGGCCCACTTGTCTCATTCCTTCCTACCGTAGATGCCCTCACTGGATGCGCAGGACCTTGAGCAAGGTTAATAATCCAAATATCCTCCTGCATGTCTAACAATCCAATCCTTTTCAATTATTTTTTTTTTTTAATTTGTGTCCTAACGTAGAAGTTTGAAACCGTAGACTTTAGTTCTCAATCGCAAATTAACGCTCTGTATATGCTATGCTTCAGTTACAAACAAGCAAACCACGCGTTGCAAAGCCAAAAGAGAGCCCTGCAAACCCTTACCAATGTACGAAAGAAAAAAGTCACTAACAAAGGCCAAACATTACGAATGTTAATGACAAACATTTTCACAACATAATAAACCCACCTGTTGCAGGGAGCTGGTCGAAAAGTTAACTGCTTTTAAGCTTTTACTGCTCACGAGCTCTTTATGTCAAAGAGTTTCATTTTGGCACGTGTATAAACACGAGAGAATTGTCTGTGGGTCTTTTATCGTTTTTAGGAACGTTTCTGTTAAACAGGTATCTCACAAAGAGCCTGGTAATTCGCACAGCATGAGATGAGTTTAGCCGGACAATGCACTCCCACTGGAGTACTCATCAACCCCCCAGCGTTAACTAAACGAAATTCAAAGGATCTAATTGGAAAACTTCTGTTCTTGTTTGAAACGCAAAGGCACGCCATTTAAACGACGCTACTATAGTAAAGGCGGCATCTCGCCGTTATTCTGAAACAGTTACACTTTGCTTGCTCTAGGAGCGATGCTGTTGTTCTAAACTGCTTTAGCAAGCAAATACAATATATCTACGGTTCTAAACACGAAATTATACGAAAATTGCATTTTAATCGTATAAAATCAAAGTAAAGATAACGTTTGTATCGATTTTGGTAATATCCAAAATACACCTCAACCAGGTTACAGTTTATCCTTTCACTGTAAACTTTTTGATATTAAAGTTAAAATTAAATTTCAAATTTTAAAGAATTCTCTATAATTATCATCATCAAGTGTTTTGACGATAATCAATCCATCTCATTTTTCGTAAAGAGACGTTATACCTTGTAAAACTACTGTTTTTTTTTTTAATATGCATTAAATTCGTAGCGCAGTATATAAAAAATAATTTTAGAAAAAAATAAAAAAGACCTAAGAATATGATTTGAAGTGATGCCCCATTAGAACACCCGAAGTGATTTCCTTTAAATTTAGGTTAAATGTGTGCAGTTTTCATAATACACATTTTCACTTCTATCTATAATAGGCTAATGAAACTTTTACTATTTATGTAATAGAGCTTCTCTCATATGTACACATAATTGCGTCTTTGCCAGTGTTTTTTTATGGTTCATATAACAAATATGAAAATTACATACTAGCAATTATAGGATCACATTTCTCAAAAACATTACACCATGATGGGAATTTTACATAACATTTGTCACAACTTATTTTTTTTTTTTTTTTGAGTAGTGTTTAACGCCCGTTTTCACTACTGAGGCACCACAGGCGGTGGACACTGATGATACATGAGATGAAATGATAAATTGGGAAAGGATATTTTTTTTTTTAAGGAAGGAAGCGTTCCAGGCCTAAGTTTAGGTACCTCCCCGGCATTTGCCAGTTATGAAGACTGAGAAAAACCTGGAAAAAACCCCAGTCAGGGAGGACGGTCCTGGCGGGATTCGAACCGCAGACCTCCCGCTCACGAGTCCGTGCCTTAACGACCTCGGCCACCCGTGGTGGTTCACAACTTATTTGATATACCTGGTTAAAGTTCTTATTAATTCCATTTATAAATATCATAACATGTGTTAATTTTATGCAAATTTTACATGTAAACAATATTATAATTGAAACACCCTGCATGTTACATTAAGAGCTCTTCATCGACTGTATGACCGCCACGGGTGGCCGAGTTCGTTAAGGCGCGGACTCGTGAGCGGGAGAGTGGGGTACCCCTCGTGGGGTTCGAATCCCGCGAGGACTGTCCTCTCTGATTGAGGTTTTTCCAGCTTTTCCTCGGTCTTCATAAATGGCAAATGCCGGGGAGGTACTCTAAACTTAGGCCTCGAACGTTTCCTTCTTTAAAAAAAATTCTTTCCAAATTTATCATTTCATCTCATGTATCATCAGTGCCCATCGCCCCTCGTGCCTCAGTAGTAAAAACGGGCGTAAAACACCAATCATTCATTTTTTTTATTTTGTATAATGTAGTCTGTAGGGATGAAGGTTGGGTCAAATTAACTAGAATTCTTTGGCGCCTTAAACCTACTTGGTGTTCGTTTTCTCAGGTTAAGGAATAACTTCGGAAAAAAACCTTATTCGGAAAGCTCGATCTGACCAGGAATCATAACCGGTACTTCCGGATTAGTTATCGCAATGGCTACCACTAGACCATGGGGGTGGTCTAGGGTCTTGGTTATTCCTTATATACGTTCATCAAATTTTTCTCCAAAAATCCCTGAGTTTATGTTTATATCCATCGCTTTCTTTCCCTTCTCCTCCTCCTCCTCCTCCTCCTCCTCCTCCTCCATCTCCTCCTCCTCCTCTCTTTCTCTCTTTCTCTCTCTCTCTCTCTCTCTCTCTCTCTCTCTCTTCCTCCACTCACAAGCGAGGGTACTAGCCATTGAAATTTTGGAAAAAATGTGAATCAAAACTTCTACTCGAATGGCCTTTCTTCTTACACAAAATTAATCTCTAGTTGTTTTATTTATTTAAAATATCGGTCCTGGTGGTGTAGTGGTAACTTCCTAAACCCAAGATTTCAAATCCGGCCAGGATCGATGGATTTTTTCGGGCGTAAAAATCACAAGGCACGAAAATGAACTTCAAGCCTGAAAGAAGAGGCCTCTGAGCAAAATTTGTCGGCCATTTCACGTCCTGATTTGAATGGGACACTGATGACCTGAAATGTTAAAGAGCGTCCGTAAATAAACCAAATAAAATTTTTAAAAAGTGATTTGAATATTTCAGACTTAGTAGAAAGTAAATAAAAGTGTGTCTAATACGTGTTATTAAATTTAAAATGTTCTAAACTTATCTTCATTTTTTTAAATTCGCTCATTGTATAAACAAATGACATAGAGAAAAATGACAAGCTTTGTTATGCTTTTATTTACACTTGCTGGTAATTTTTACTTTTTGTGGATACTATTTTTACAGTTTTTTCTTTAATTTTGGTCTAAAACTTATAAAAGTCATTTAAAAACCTTGGTTATAGAAATGTGTCTATGATCCTGGTAAGTTTTATCTCAGGGAATGAACACAGACAACATTGCTTTTGACACGCTGCATGACTTGAACATCATTAGTGTCATCTAATCGACGAACTGGGAAGGTAATGACGACGTTCTTTTCCGATCAATATGGCCCATTCCTCTTGGAGTTTCCGGAAAAAATAACAATTTGATCAGGGAGTTGGTGTGGGCGATAAAGTCAAAAGCCCAGGACTGCTCTCGGATGAATTGCCAAATGTTCTTCGCACCTAGCCGCAGCACTTTACAACCCAGGAAACCCAGGAACTTCTTCGTTTCACAGGGGGAGAAGTTTCTTAACTGATAAGTTGACGACGTCTAGCTGAATCAATATTATTGTATTCTTCCAACAGCTATTCGGTTTTTAAATGACCGACTCTCAATTTTTTTTTATTATGCACACTAGTATTTCTATTACAAGTTTGTTCTCATAGTGCAGGTTTCCCATTCTTTTCTCGCATTTCTAATGGTTTTTCTGTTCTTAGGTCTTCGGTAGTTAAATGCACTTTCTTAAATATTTCCTTAATGTATTAAATGTATTTTGAAGTACGTCAGAAGTCTCTTATCGTTTCCAGACGTGCGGTTTAGCATTCAGCACCAACTTGCATTAAAATCACATTCTTTGTTGATGCATAAACTCCCGGTTTTGACTTCTCAGGCAATTAGATGCAGCCAAATAGTATAACGTCTTATGTTTTTCTTGGCTTCTCTTTAAAACGTTGATGTGTTTCGCATCTCTTTGTGTTCCAATACCAGAGTATGCTTAATTCATTTACTCAGATATTCCACTGTTTTTGTAAACATTTACCTCTGTGGAGGTTTAAATGCATATTATATTAATTAGTTTAAAGCTATGACCAGCAACGATGAATTCTAAATGCTTTTGTCCAAATTACTTGCTTTATTTTCCCGCAATTCTCAAAATGTGTTATAAAAATGAAAAAATATACTATTTAGATAATTTAGTGATTAATACCAAAACTCTAACCTTAGAAACACTTTGAAACACGTCTCAACTTTAAAAAATATCTACTCCCTGACGATCAGGTTATCTATGAGGGAACGGAAGATGATCTACAAAAAAGTGTTAATAATCTGAAAGATATCATGAAGACATATAATTTAAAGATTGCAACAAATAAGACAAAATCAATGGTTTTTAAAGGAAGAAATCATGTAAGATAATTATTAATGAATAAATAATATAACAAGTTTTTAGTTTTAATCATTTAGATTTTAATGTATCATGTAATAACAATTAATATCTGAATATAAAACCAAATAAATTAAAACAAATGAATGGAACAATAAGGAGAAAACATTAAAGAACAACCTCAAAAGCAACACAAATGAAATTCTACAAAGTAATGTTGCGCCAATGGCAACATATGGAAGTGAAAACTGGACTATGAATAGGATAGACAGAAAAAGAATAGAAACTGCAGAGATGACATTTTAAGAGTATTAGCTTAATTTGTTCTCCTAACAAATAAAGAAATGAAAAAATTCGAAAAAAAAATTAAGATATAATCTAAATGAAAAAAATTAATGAAAATAAAAAGTATTGGTATCAGCATATATTAAGAATGAAAGAGGAACAAATACAAAGTAAGTTTACTAAATTATAAACCTAGAGGAAAACCAGAGCAAGATATGTTAGGGCGGAACAGATCGACAAGCCAATACCTTTGGAAGGAGAAGAAGAAGAACAAGAAGATATCTACTCACAGTTGTAGGAAATGCAGTTAACTTGGCACTGAGTCAAAACGTGTAGTTAATTTCTATTGCTAAGACTGAATATCCACAAATCATGCTACGCTTCTCTTTTGTTTTCCAACCAAGTTTTCCAACATTTAACAAAGCAGCTCTCTCATCAATTCCTAAAGCTAAATTCTAACATGCTTCTTTATCCATAAACGAGAAATTTTCAGTTCTAAATTCAAATTTAGTAATAAGGGGTAGAGATACCTCTTATTTTGAATTAACAATTCTTTAATGTAGCGTATGAGGAACTCAGAGAAAAAGTGGCGTAACTGCATTCGTTCTTGAAATGCAGTTACTATTGTTATTTCGAAATAAGTAGGTAGGTTTATAGTTTCAGTGCTGTAAATACGTGACTCCCGTATCACAAATTTTCACTCAGATGGCAGCACTTGTGCTTTGAATGCTTTCCTCTTTTGTTCAGAACAGTAACTAAGCAACTGCATTCTTGTTTGTGACAAGATGGAGCGTGAACATTTATCTAGTGTTCCTAATGCTATTCATTCAGAATGCGAACCAGACAAAAGGTAATACTTTTTCTGATAACACAGTTAAAGGCATGCAAAAAATAATAAATGTAGTGAATATTAATTCTTATTCAACATAAACAATTCATAGGTAGAATGATAATATTTTATACCTGTATCATTTGAACAATTTACTTAGTTTATGGGTTCTGTCTTAAATGTTATTGCTAAAAGAACTTTTGATAACCTCATTCTTTTCGTTGTATTATAATTCAGCAAACTAAATAAATAACTGCAGTAGAACCTTGTGAACAGGGCATTAGTGAGAGGAGCGAGACAGAAGTACGAGGGTAGGTCCATTAGTTTCCGGCCTAACCATTTTCTAGGTAAGATAAAGACAAAAATTATAGTTACTTTTATTGCAATACACTCTCAAATCTTTGAATAGCATTTCAATCCCCCCGCAAAAAAATTATAGTCAGAAGTTTTGTCTGCAAAATGGACATAAACAGCATCCATCACTTCTTCATCACATTTAAATTTGTTTCTCGTAGGTCCTTCTTGAGCTTTGAGAAGAGGAAATAGTTACTGGGAGCAAGATCTGGGCTGTACGGTGGATGATCGATCTTCTTGAAGTCACATTTCTTCACAACTTCCTTTGTAACAAGAGCTGTGTACACAGATGCGTTGTCGTGAAGAAGGCGCAAACCACCACTCAGCCTTCCTCGCCTTTTCTCTTTGATGGAAGCACGTAGTCTGTGCAGTAGATCAGCATAGTACTCCCCATTTACTGTGGTGTTCCTCTCCTTGAAATCAATGAAGAGTATTCCTTCACAGTCCCAAAAGATTGTGGTCATGATCTTGGTAGACTGCGTGACCTTGGCCTTTAGAGGCGCGGCCAAGCCAGGTTTACGCCACTCCATTGACTCCCTTTTGGACATATTAGAGGATCATTGTTTCACCTCCTGTAACAATGGTTTGTAGAACTTCTCTCTCGTTGCCACGGTAGAGCTAAAAATACTTCGAAGGACAGTTGTTTTAACAAGGCCCATTTTTTTCTGCTATTTCTGAAACTTTGAGCCACCGATCTTCCATAATTTCTCCTTCCACAAGAGCGATGTTTTCAAGAGTAAGCACCTCCAAGGCCTGACCTGCACGTTCTTCGTCTTCAATGTTTTCTCGACCCATTGGAAAAACTTTGGTCCATTCTTTTACGGTAGAACATAAGGGGGATGCTTCGCCATATATACCGTGCAATCGCTGTTTAATTTCATTTGGAGTAAGTCCTTCTTTTGTGAAGAACTTAATAACAGCTCGAAACTCCATTATGAACGTATTACAATGTTCTACACATAGCGGTATTTATGCAGGTATATCTGAACAATTGAACGCAGCGGAGCGGAAATTATAGCTGCAATTATTTACTTAACAGATAAAGTTTGACACCAAATAAGGGGTTTGTGAAGGCGATAATCCTTATCGGCGAGGCCGGAAACTTATGGTCCTACCCTCGTAACAATGAATTGAAGCCGGTAGGAGGTTAATTTCAGACACTTTACAAATAAACGCAAAGATTATACAGATGTTAAGGCAAGGAGAAGGTGTTTGAAGTGACAGGTTCAAAAAGATACATATCCGAAATAAAAAAAAATGAATATAATATCTAAGAGCACATTCAATTATTTCCAACGTATCAAAAACATTATAGGAGAATGTGAAATCCAAAACGACAATACCTTAGCTCGAAATTCAGATAAGGAGGATGCACTCTCTTTACCTTGAATGAAATGATAATATTGGAATGGGATTCGTGAAAGTAAAACATGTCACAATCTTCTACACATAGCCTTCTTTATGCAACTATATTTGAACAACTGAACACAGCGGAGCGGAGGTTACAATTGCAATTACTTACTTAACAGATAAGGATTTTGTGAAGGCGAGGCCGGGAACTTATGGACCTACCCTCGTACTCCAATAAATCTTAATTTTCTGTGTCAAGAACTTGCCTTTATCTGTAAACTGCCCTAGAGGGAGTTATACAATTTGTGCATTGAACATCTATTATAAAGAGAGAGAAATTAATGAAAATGTTACGTGGTTTTCTGTTAGCCTTATATTTGAATTATTTTTAATTGTATTTGTTGATCATATCCATTACGAAAAGCAATACCGCATGATTAAATGTGTTTATTTAATAAAAATAAAGCTAATAGAAACTGCATCACCATTGCACCAGATCGTGGTATTTTCGTGTTGTATTGAAGGCTATGTTCCGTTACGTTAAGCTTGCATAATTTAACAGTCAATCAACATTTAATGAATAGTTCTGTTAACATTACTTTAAAGAATTTATATCAATGATATATCGTAAGCTCAAGAGAGCATCTTTTAAAATTTATCAGTTTAAAAATGATTTTTATTCTTCGAGTTTGTATTCTTGATCAAGTTATTTATGATAATAATGCAGTCCCATATTTTATTTATATAAAGCAGGTATATGTTATCCCTTTAACGGTATTTATGTTTTCGCTAAATCTGTTAGTTCCTAATCATTTGAAATGTAAGGTACAAGTAGAAATCAGTTCTCAAATTTCCAAGCACCTGTTAGAAAATATAAATATGCATTATACAATTGTTTTAAAGTATAAAAACAACATACTTTTAGAAAGTAGATTAAAAAAGATAGGTCTTGTGCAGAATTTTTATTCATTAGGAATTAAATAATCGAAAAGCGTGGATAACACAATATTCAATCTTTAGGTTCCGTATAGAATTTTTAATGTTTTGATGTGATGAATGAAAGCAACGATAATAATAAGGAAACTTGGAAAACTCTTAAAACTTACCAAAGGTCCCTACTTCGCCACAAGGCCCATGTGCTAACCTCCAAATGCGCACCACTAGGCATCACCAGTACATCAGAAACCATACCTGGCGGGGTCACTAAAACTATTTCTTTCATTAATGTCATCTGTTATGTGTAATAGAAATGATATTGATTAAAATAGTGGATATGTTTAGGATTAGTTTAAAATTAAAAACTGGTTTGTGCTTATAATTTGTATTCCTATTGAACAAACAACAGTAGCTAGCTCTGAATATACATAATCCACTACAAGTTCCTTTTTAGTTAATTAAAATAGATATTATTATTATTATTATTTGATAATTAAATCAAAAGAATTCAAGTAATTTATAGCAACCATAGATTTAGAAGAAGGCTAGTAAAATAGGTAATATTTTAAATATATTAGCTTTATTATTTCGCGCATATTTTTAAATGAAGAATTTATTAAAAAAGCAATTAAATCAGATATATATATTCTATGCAATAAAATATCACATTTTGAAATTTATCCTCTTGATGTACGACTTAGAATTTTGGATATTAAGTGAGAATTATCACAAAAGCCATACTATAGTATTATATGATGTTGATTATTATACTTTATTGTCTGAGTAAATGTTTAAAAATCGAGCGAAGCGAATTTTGTAATATTTATGAATGCAGTAATTACATAACATTATATACGCAATTTTACTTATAAAAATTAAAAAATATATTAATAAATTAAAATTTTAATATTAATGTCGATTTTACAGTGTGTTTCTCTACAGCCGACGCTACTTATCATGTAATTATATCAATGGAAATGATTTATTTCGTATATCTATTTTTATTGTTATCGAAGCTGAGTTTACCACATGAAATTTTAGCCCAAGGTGAAAAGGTGGAATTGTCACTAATACCGAGAAAATCATTTGATGCTTATCATATCAGAAGGAATACAACAGGTATATTAAAATATAAATAATATTTCAGAAAATTTATTGTTTGTATATATTTGAGAACAGGTTAGTTAGTATGTTAGTTCAATTAATTTATTTAGTAGCTATTATTAGCTGGTTTATTTTGTATTTACTCTGAAATCGGTTATTCTGCAACAAACATGAATGATTGCTTCTGTTTTCAATAAAACATAAATTGTTTTCTTAATATTATCGTAAAATAATATTCGAATGACAGTATTTTAGCAAGGAAAATAATTAAACGAAAAAAAAAATACTGTAGTAATTTTATGGGACCACTGTAATAATATAGCATTTTATTAACAATTTTGACAAGCAATAAAGACTGTTCATAGTTATGATATACAAAAGGAATGTTTTACGATATATACATTTGGATGGGAAGAGAAACAAAGATACAAAAGATTAATTTTATGTTTATAAAAGAAAAAAAACAATGAGAGAAGTAGGAATCAATGGAAAGAGCATGTCTAATTTTATAATGAAATAGATGTTAATTAGACCTAAAGACAGTATTAAAAAAAACCTGTAAACCCAAAGAGTTAAATTATTCTTAATATGAAAATATTCCATATATCTATCGTAATGCTTAAAGCAGTAGTAGTAGTTTTTAGTTTTGCTGATAGATGACCTCATTTACTTTCCATTTGCCTTGATTTTATAGAATTTCAACTTTAGATATTTATTTGAAGATTCATGGTGGTCAAAGGCAATCCACGACTAAGGAAAAACACGAACCTTGACCTTTACTGATATTGAAACACAGAATTTCTGTACATAATATCAATAAAAATAAAATAACTTTATGAACGTAATGATATATATATATATATATATATATAAGAAAAAACAAAAATAAAATAAAATAAAAATAAAGTAACACTAATAACAATATATGTATATAACAATATAAAAGAAAAATAAAATAAAAATAAAGTAATACTATTAACAATGTAAAAAATTAACAACTTTGTTAAAATTTGTTAACTAACAAATTAACAGTAATAATAAAAGTATAAAACTCAACGAGTTCGAAATATGGCAATTTCAAGTGTTACCTTATGCAAGTGTTTTGCCCTTTTCTACTTTTATTATTACTGTTAATTTATATATATATATATATATATATAATATCATTACGTTCATAATGTTATTTTATTTTCATTTATATTATGTACAGAAATTCTGTGTTCCAACATCAGTAAAGGTCAAGGTTCGTGTTTTTCTTTAGTCGTGGATTGGCTTTCAGGTGATATATATAACCTGAAAGTCCATATGCTCGGCACCATTGACGAGTAAATTATACAAACTGGAAACTGGGTGGTGCCTTGTTTTTAATCTATAATTTGTTTTAAGTAAGTTTTCATTCTTCCTGTACGATGCAGCTTTCAATGTGAAAATGCCGTGTGTTGTCTACTTTCGGTACTAAAACTCTCTAACACTACTCTACCAGACATGGTTCGCAGTTAAGACCTAAGCTCTTCGCTTCAAGGTTTTTCTGTCTCGTCCTTCTCCACGTCTTACACGGAGTACTTTTATGCCCACCCTGGGGTCTTGACATCTTGCCTACGTCTTCCTTAATGTCGTCTATTCCATCTACTCTTTCCTTCCCTGAACTTCTCATTTCCGCGGCTAGACATAACGTTTGACCAAAAGACTTTGGGGATTTTTTTCTGCAGCATCTACAAGTCCAGTCATTGGGATATGTGGCCGTGTCTTAAGTGGAACGAGATGCACTTTTGCACGACCCGATTTTGTTCGCAGAAATTAGACCGAACATTGGTACTTTGTTAGATTAACACGTTGACGTTTTGTTTTTCTTCCCCTCTGCCTCTCTTTTCCTTTATCTTCCATTTCGTTTTACAACTTTTTCTTATTTCCCTGTAGTTTCGCTTTTCTCTTACTGTATTTTCTTTTTTCTGTACTGGCATTATAGGAAATTTTATCTTTTATGAAGATTTTTTCATACTAACCCATAGTTAGTAAATTAAAAGCACATTGTCAAAACACTCAGATACGCCACTTATATACTATGAAAGCATCTGTTTTATGAAAACAGAACATTTTATCATTTTTGTGAAAGATAGAATTTGTAAACGACACCATATGCAGTTTTAATTCTGAAATAGAAGATCTCAAATATACGGCCATGGAAAATGGGATATCCTTAAATGAGTTTTGCATTTCTATGAATTTATTGGAGTTTTGAACAATTCACCACTATGGTTATCTTTAAAGTTTTAGAGCTCAGTACAAAGCTTTCATTAACTTCTACTCAAATGTAACATATATATTAGTGAATACATTAACTTCTCTGTTTAATTTTACATTTATACTCAATTCAATGTTTTAAAAGTTGCTTTTTCAAAAATGGTAAAAAATGTAATACAAACACTTTTTTATATTTTCAATTAGTGCTATTGATATTTGACTGCAATACTTTTGTATACGTTTTCTGCCACCACAATTTGCCATTATCATAACCTCTTTTCCCTTAAAATAATGTATATTTATTTTAACAATAAAACCCTGTTCACAAAATAACTTTAATTAAGCAGACAAACAGATTAATTTTGTTGCTATAATGTCATATCATATACTGTTGTAAAACAAACACGTGATAACTAGCACGACTGATCGTAAACTTGTTTTCATAGAAATATTATAAATACGTTTAGGGATTTATTTGTCCTAACGATTGATTTAATTTTAATTTAAATTAACATTTTGTAAATAAGCTATTCATACACCTGCATTTAAAGTGGAATATCACCGTTATTCAAAAGCCTTCTGTGTTCTAGAAACATAAAACGAGGCTAAATATTTCTGCTGGAAACTAGCATTTTGGCAGACAAATGAAGATTCTGGTTTTTTTTCCCCAAGAAATACTCTTGAGTTATTAAATTTATTAATAAAACAACATATTTTAAACTATTATTGCTTTATTTTACATATGAAAATTTTGTATTATTTCTAAATATGTCATTTTGGCAAAATTATATTAAATGTATTAATGACGGATTCAATTTTTGAAACGGGCGTGTTCCAGCTATAAAGAATTATTTTGAGACTGAGTTCCATCTATGCGCAGTGTGCTCTGAACCAAGGTTAAGTCAGTAGCCTTCGGTTCCTGCTATCTGCACATAGAGTCAGTCGCAGTTTGCTGTTAAGAGAGCAAGCATTATTTCCGTCCTTGTATTATTAATACTCTGTTTAATATTAAGGGATCAGTATAATTTAAATCTCTGTATTAACACAGGTTGTTGGTATGTCAGTGCTAATAATTACAGTGGTTAAGAAAGTAAAATTAACTGTAAAATATTTTGTTGAAATGCAATCCTTAGACAAGAGGAAAACAAGGATTACAGAAATAGCACGCACACTGTAGAGAAATTTAGGCAATATCAGGGCAAGAATCAAAAGAATTGCAAATAGACTTGTGAGTGAATGTAAATTTTATTAAGATATGCAGATTGTGTAACCGCAGACAGACGCCAATGCGAACAATTTCTGTAGCAAAGGTTAATACTGATAATGAAATAAAACTAGTATTATATGCGTAGTATTAAGCAACTGAAAGGCCTGAGGAGCTGGTCAATCAACGGAGCCGGTTATATACCTACCTCTCTGTATTTACTTTTCGTTTAACCACGTGAGAGCCATGTCCGAAATTCAGCAGTAGGCTAATCTATTCAGCTTAACCTAACCTGGGTCGCACAGTTGCTTGTAGCATTCATATATAAATTATAATTTAATGAATACACAGTAAATAAATTGGAACCATCGATTTAGATCACTTATTTTCTCAATGAATTTTCCATTTCATTTCTTCCGTTAACTTTTAAATTAGTTTTTACAGTCTGCACAGTCATTTTCAAAAGGTATTTCATGCTCCCTTGCAATTTTTAGTGTCATATCACACGAATAGCCTTATGTGGCCGAGCATTATCCTGTATGAAATGAGGAAAATTCTGTCCCTTCTTCCTGTTATTACCAATAGCTGTTTCGTTTGAGTCATTGGGGATACGTGAGTAATGATGGGCATTAAATTTTTGGTGTAAATACTCCTTCCATAAAGTTGTACATAGTAAAAATATCTAATGTTTCCTTCGGTTTTAGACAGCATACGACATCATTGAGGCTTTTTGTGTAGGACGTGAAGGAATGTATGTATTTTCATCCTTCGAGACAGAGTATATAGGACAACAATATGTGAACGATGCGTTTGTTTTCTTTGGTTTATTGTTCTAATGCACCAGCAGTCATGAAATTCATTGTTCATACACCTTCGTTCTCAAAGCGTTGTGTGGCTTCTTGAAACCTTACTATGTTTATAACTGCAACTCTTCTGCTTGTCTCTAAGAAATTCACTCTTTCTTGTTATGCTACCAGTTCTCTATCATGTCTAACCTAAACACACATTTTATAGTAAGGTTTTTCCGTCCTGCAACCAAAATTAAAGTATTTCAAGGTTAGGAATGGTTTCATTAAGATCGTTCGTCTTCTTAAAAGGCAGCTGAATTCTTAAGAGTCTCAATCTCTCTGTATGTTAGGAAATTCCTGTAAAGGGCAACTCATTATGTGCGAGAAGAAATTAAGGTTTAGCTAATGAGCAAAGTTTCCACAACTAAATTTACTAACAAACCATGTCAGACGCGATGTGCTCTAAGTCTAAAGACAAGGGAAGGTAAAAACACTCACCGTTTGATAGCTATGCATTCAGGTCATTTTCATATCATATTAGAAGTAGTGGCTCATAAAACAAAAAGCATAGTGTTGATTTCTTTCTGTTCATGATACTGTACAATAAATATCTTTAAATACAATTCTAGGAATTAATTGCCAAAGCTTTCAGTTTCTTAAACTTTCTTCTCTAAATGGTAATAACTGATTCAGTTGTTTCCAACAAACAAACTCATCTGTTGACCACTTTGCTGTTGTTTTATCTACTTTTTTTGTTGTTAATACTTGTCTATTTTCCTCATTTGGATAATAAGTATTACTGGAAGTTGTTATGACTGCCATTCTTTTTCACGATAAAGAAAATAACTATATTAGTGTTGAAGAAAATGAATCCGGTGTTTGAAGTCCTGAGGAAAGATAAAAAACGAGGGTAGGTCCATAAGTTTCCTTCCTAACCAATTTCTAAAGACAAAAACTTATATTTCACTTTTCAATATAGTTACCCTTTATTGCAATAAGCTTCTCACATCTTTCAATTAACATTTCAATCCCCCCCTAAAATTAGTTAAAAGTCTTGTCTGCAAAATGGGCATAAATAACATCCATCACTACTTCGTCACACTTAAATTCCCTTCCTCGAAGGTTCTTCTTGAGTTATGAGAAGAGAAAATAGTCACTGGGAGCTAGATCTAGGCTGTAGGGTGGATGGTCGACCTCCTTGAAGTCACATTTCTTCACAGCTTCCTATGCAACAAGAGCTGTGTGCACATGGCGTTGCTGTGAAGAAGGTGCATACCACCACTCAGCTTTACTCGCCTTTTTTCTTTGAAGTCTGTGCAGTAGGCCAGCATAGTACTCCTCATTTACTGTGGCGTTCCTCTCTTTGAAGTCAATGAAGAGTATTCCTTCACAGTGCCAAAAGATTGTGGACATGATCTTCTTGACTGACTGAGTGACCTTGGCTTTAGAGGAGGTGCATTTACGCTGCATTGATTCTCTTTTGGACAAGAGATCATAGTAGAGGACCATAGTTTCATCTCCTGTAACAATGGTTTGCAGAACTTCTCTCTTGTTGCCAGAGGTTCAAAAATGTCTGACAACAGATAACTCGTTGCTGTTTGTGGACTGAGGAAAGAAGACACCCATCTTGCTCTAATCACATTCATGTTTAAATGTTCCTGAATAATTCGAAGGACTATTGTTTTAGAAAGGCCCATGCTTGGTGCTATTTGTGCAACTTTGAGCCGCCGGTCCTCCATAATTTCTCCTTCCACAAGAGCGATGTTTTCAGGAGTGAGTACCTCCAAGGGCCGATCTGAACGCTCTTCGTCCTCAATGCTTTCTCGACCCATTCGAAATAGTCTGGCCCGTTCTTTTACGATGGAATATGAGGGGGATGCTTCCCCATATACACCGTCCAATCGCTGGTTAATTTCATTTGGAGCAACTATATGTGAACAACTGAACACAGCGGAGCGGAAGTTACAGCTAGAATTATTTACTTAACAGATAACGTATGACACCAGATAAGGATTTTGTGAATGCGAAAATCCTTATCGGCGAAACCGGAAACTTATAAACCTACCCTCGTACATGCATGTGTTATTTTATTCGAGGTTATAATGAAGTTTACCTTGTGCGCTTTTGCCTAATTATCTCCGCCACTGTTTATCATAGAGAACCCCGTTCTGTCCTGCTTTATTTAATGGAGTACTCTATATCTTATCTTCTTTTTCTTGGGCAGCATTTGGAATTTTCTATGTACTTAACAAAAATTTATACTTAGAATATACAAGAATACAAATAAAATATGAAGCCCCACCAGCTAAAAACTAAACGGCTTCTCTCATATGTATTATAGAGGAAAGGCATGACAATATTTATAAACTTATCTGCTATTTATTGACTTATAAATTGTGTTTGTTAAAAGTATATCAAGAACTTCTTTGGAGTGCTCTAGAAAAAAAGAATGCTGCTAATTGATCTAATTTGTGTGGAGTGTTTATCCTTTAATATAAATGTTTCCTGAGTCATAACTTTACAATCTATGTATTGACTTCCTCTTCAGAGAATTAAAAGAGTTGTAAGGAACGAGGGACTTTTATTAGTTGCGATTTTAGGTTAAATAGCACTGGGTGGCTATCGAAACCCACCTTACAGCGTGCATCCAACTAAAGCAAGCCAGATAATGAAGGAATACCGGCGGAGAAGGAAAAGGAAAGAAGAGATATTACCAGATTATTACAACCCCATAGTTGGTGAATAGTTTACCGTATCAATACAAGAAAGCGGTATGTGTCATGTAGGAATATTCACAACCTTTCCATATGAGCTATATCTCTGCAACAAAGATAAAAGGTAGCACAATGGAATCAGTTATGTAAAACATTTTAGAAATGTATTAACTTTTTTATCCTGCTTTGGTTGCAGATATTCAAGCATGGTTGTTCAAGAACCTTAGTAAATGACATGTAAATTACCGTAACAGGACAATGACCACTTTTGTTTACGATGCGGGAAGCCTATTTTTCGTGGGCCATCCTGTATATAGTTGGCAGGTGATATTTTTATTTTAGTTCAAAGGGAAAATGATCATCAGAAATTGATATACAAAATATGCATAGTTTTTTAGAAAAATAATTGTAAAATATCTATAAAGCAGCAAATATCTTGTAATTCGGAGGAAAATTCTGAGTAATATTTACAATAAAAACTATAAATAAATAAACTAAACACGAGATATATTTCAAATTCATAGCATGTCAGGTGATTTACAGAAAGGGTGAAGTTAGTAACATAAAATTATCAAAATTCTAATTTTTATGTAGAATGGTTAAAAGAACTGTTCTAAGAAAGATAAGCAAATAATTAAAAATTAAATAAAAAGAACAATATAAGTCACTTTCATATAGCAAAACTTGGGCAGTTGGTATTAAAGAGAGAAGTAGGACACAATCTGCGAAAATGACACACCTAAAATATGTGAGAGGATGTGCATTAATGGACAAAATGAGAAATATACCATGTTCTCATTCTGCTACGCAATCGAAGTTGTGTACATAGTAGACGCTGGTTGACCTTCAATAGATGCGTGATTCTCGGTAAGAATGAAATTAAAGTTCCGTTGACGCGCGAAATTGAGTTTTATTATTCATGTTTATCATGTTTATCACGCCACCCGTTTCATTTGCATTTGTATACGGAGAACGGTTAGACATTCTACTGTAGGTTTGTGTATTGAGAGTGAGATATGTGCTAGAACAAAGAAAACAGTTTGATATGCACAAAAGAAATGGTACATCTACTGTAAGCGCGAACTTCGTGCTAAATTTCCGTTTCCAGGAGTAGTATCTCCATCGGGAATTGTAATTTTCAGACTGGTAAACAGAGTTTAAATTGAATTCATTTTCATTAGAAAAAACGAAATAAAAAACCCTGATTTTAACAGAGTAAAAGCTTGATGAAATAGACTATCGATTAGAAACTTCTTCTCATTAAGTCTATAACACGATTAGCCCAGCAAGTTGGTGTATATTTTGGCAGCGCGTACAAAGCTACTCAGTTGCTATATCTTTGTGTATATAAAAGTATTGCTGTACATGAAATAAAATCCATGGAGACGCCGAAACAAAATATGCGGGAGGATATTTTCAAAAACGATCCAGACATGTCTCAGCGGATGGCCGACAACTTTCAGTATGACAATGAAGTTAGAAAAGGTGAACTCTTATTTGTATATTGTCGGAACGGATTGATTAGCACAATCTCAATTCTTTCATATTAGCACTTTTGTTAACCAGCATTTATTCCGAAAATCTCAGTAGTTGACGTGAGAATGTTAATTATTTTCGAGATTTAAACACCCTTACAGATAAACAATAAAAGTCTGGAGGGCATTGCATTGCCAAGTACTTTGTTCTTCAACTTTGGCAAGAACACTTAGCGATCCAATTGAAAACCACAGGCTTCTGTTTCCTTTCCTTTCTTTAGCGGAAACAAAGTTCCTTTGAAAGGCAAAAGTTTGGCCACTATGCTGTGAGATCTCGAGACTTAGACAAAAATACAGATCCATTACAAGGAGGATCTTGAAAGCCTAGAGGTTCCCCGAGGGTAGACAGTTGAAGCGAGATGATTCCAAGCGTCAGGGATGTAAATGATGGGGCCCAAGGGAGCATCGTGTGTCACTGAAAGTGCAGTTTGGTGGTGAACGATCCCATTTGCTTCAATAACTGCATTTCAGTCTTCTTTGTATAATGAAACACTCTAGTGTGCAAAGAAGTGCTCTATGAAAGCCTGTTCTCAATGGCATATCTGCTATGTGCTCCCTTTTTGAAGAACATGTCCTCTTTTTGAGATCTGGAGGACATTTAAAGCTCTTACTAACCCTATGCAGAAATCTCTTTATTATTTCAGAATTCAGTATGTTGCAGACATGAAGAAGAATTTGGAAAGTGATTAAGTATGTAAACAGATAATGATACATGGCATATTAAATGTTATAATAAATATAATAATGAAACAAATGTCTTAAAATGAAACTGTGGAAATTGATAGGAAAGGATATACAGTAATTCATTTACACTTTTGTAATGTAATTACAATAATTGCAGTTAACTGTAAACTAAATTGGTGGAACAAATGTCACATTTGTTTGTCATTAAGATTACCAGGCAAACATTTTAGCATTCCATGGTAGCGAACAAGGCAGTACGAGAGTAGGTCCATAAGTTTCCGGCCTAACAATTTTCTAGGTACGATAAAGACAAAAATTATATTTCATGTTTCAACATAGTTACCCTTTATTGCAATACCATTTTCAAATTTTTATATACACATTTCAATCCCCCCCCCCAAATAGAAGTCTTGTCTGCAAAATGGACATAAACATCAATAATTTCTTCGTCACACTTCAATTTCCTTTCTCGAAGATCCTTCTTGAGTTTTGAGGAGAAGAAATATTCACTGGGAGTTAGATCTGTGCTGTAAGGTGGGTGGTCGATCTCCTTGAAGCCACATTTCTTCACAGTTTCCTTTGCAACAAGAGCTGTGTGCATAGGCGCTTTGTAGTGAAGAAGGCGCACACCATCACTCAGCTTTCCTCGCCTCTCTGTACTTCCCATGATGTTCCTCTCCTTGAAGTCAATTTTTTATTAGTGTTTAACGCCCGTTTTTATTACTGAGGCACCACATATGGTGGATATTGGTGATACACGAGATGAAATGATATATTGGGAAAGGATTTTTTTTTTTAGGAAGGGAACTTTCCAGGCCTAAGTTTATGGTACCTCCCTTGCATTTGCCATTTATGAGGACTAAAAAAAACCTGGAATAATCCTCAGCCAGGAAGGACACTCCTGGCGGGATTTGAACCCCAGACCTCCCGCTCACGAGCCCGCGCCTTAACGACCTCGGCCACCCGTGCGGATTTTGAAGTCAATGAACAGTATTTCTTCACAGTGTCAAAAGATTGTGGGCGATCTTCTTGGTTGTCTGAGCGACCTTGGCCTTTAGAGACAGTGCTTCGCCAGGTTTACGCCACTCTATTGAATCTCTCTTGGACACGATATCATACTATAATATCATAGCTTCATCTCCTGTAACAATGGTTTGCAGAACTTCTCTCTCGTTGCCATGGCACAGCACCAAAAATGCCTGATAACAGATGGCTCGTTGCTGCTTTTGGACTGAGGAAAGAAGTCTAGGCACCCATCTTGCACTAACCTTATTCATGTTTAAATTTGATGAATAATTCGAAGGACTGTTGTTTTAGAAAGGCCCAAACTTGGTGCTATTTGTGTAACTGTGAGTCACCGATCTTCCATAATTTCTCCTTCCACAGAGCGATGTTTTCAGGAATGAGTATGTCCAAAAGCCTGCACGCTGTTCGTCTTCAATGCTTTCTCGACTCATTCGAAAAAGTTTGGCCCATTCTTTTATCGTAGAGTATGAGGGGGATGCTTCCCCATATACACCGTTCAATCGCTGTTTAATTTCATTTAGAATAACTCCTTCTTTTGTGAAGAACTTAATAACAGCTCGAAACTGCATTTTGAAACTGTAACAATTTTCTACACATAGCCTTCTTTATGCAGCTATATCTGAATAACTGAACATAGCGGAGCGGAAGAATTATTTATTTAACAGGTAAGGTATGACACATATGGTTTTGTGAATACGATAATCCTTATCGGCGAGGCTGGAAAATTATGGATGAGATACATTGTTCATATGACGATAAATGTCGGGTGCAATAACATTGCCTCCAGAAAATGAATTACTGCTCGCTCGTTCGGACGAATTTCTGTTGTGAACATTTTCAATTCAACGTGCCTCTACACATGTACTCGTAAACAACACATGCCATACTAGTCTACTTTATTACCTACAACTGACGCTACCACCAGAGACAACACAAAATCTCTGCATAGTTAAACTACGGCGCTAAAAACAACCTCTTAGCGTCATAATGACAACCTTTTTATTTCCCTTTTTTATGCTCAGCTTACCGTTAAAATAAAAACTGCTGCATAAATATTCTTATTCTAGAAATAAAAATAAAATATATAATAAAAATGAATTATTGAGTAAAATGAAAGTATGCTGACCTAGTTACTCAAAAAAACTGAAAGCTTATTTTTATAAAATACAAAACAAAATGCTTTGTCTTTTTGTATAATTCATATCCCAAGGTGATGGCAATATTTCTGCTTGTTTCTCAGTTTTTAAAAGGAAATACATAAAGAAATTTCCGAAAAGAAAAACGTGGTAGAAAAATTGAACATTGCATACTTTTAATAAGTGTAAAATTAGAAATAAAGTGTAAGAGAAAAGTCATTAACTCATCTTTGAGGATTTCAGGGCTCTGTTAATATTTATTAAGCCGGACTCTTGCACTAAATGTTTTTTATCGAAAAGTAAATAATCAAGTTTACCCTCGTCCTTACTTTCAGAATGCTCCCAGAAAAAAAGTTGCTGCGAGGAGATTAGAATAGCTGAAGCGACAACATGTAGAAAAGTTAAAAAAAAAAAAAAAAAAAAAAAAAAACACACATATATTTCAAAATGGAATGTTCTTTTCTTTGAATGTTGTTTAATGCCCGTTTTTACTACTAAGTTACCATAGGTGGTGGACACTGATGATACATGAAATGAAATAATTTATTGGGGAAGGATTTTTTAAGGAAGGAAACGTTCCAGGTCTAAGTTTAGTGTACCTCTCCGGCATTTGCCATTTATGAGCACTGAGGAATACCTGGAAAAAACTTCAGTCAGGCAGGACGGTTCTGGCGGGATTGGAATTCCAGATCTCCCTCTCAAGAGTCCTCGCCTTAACGACCTCGGCCACCTGTGGCGTTATGAAATGTTCTGTATTGCGTACTTCTAGGAAAATGTAAGAAAAGAAGAAGGCAAGATAGAAAGTGCAAGAGAGAAAATAAAAAGTTAAGAAAGATTCTCTAAAAGCTCTCAGCAAACAAACTCGATTTCCGCAGGTACATCCAAAACTATTTGCTTGAACATCTGAACCAGTACTGCTATGATGCAAGTGCTTTTTCTACAAAAAGAGGGGGGTTTAACAACATGAGAAATATAGGAAATTATATTTTCACACAAAAATATATAGGTAATATATATAGACCATTGTTAAATAAGAGGTTTTGTCTTAAAATAGAAAATCATGTGGAATGGAGCATGCTATTAATTCTATGAACAACTGTTGATTTTAAAGTGTTGTGGAAAATATTTTTAAAAATGCATTTACATTATAAATATACAGTGTTAGCATAAAGCGTGCTAAATAAATCAAAGAACATTGAGAAATATAGTTTTCAATGCAATATCTTACGGATTTTTTTATGGACGCTTTTTAACAGGTCAGGTCATCAGCGTTCCTACGGATGTGAACAGATATTAAATGAAACATGTGATTTAGAAAGTTTAGTCCTAGAATCATTGACATTACCTGTAAATGTGCTTGAAAACTTTTTAATTGGTGACTCTTGCTTCACAAAAATATCGTTTCTCGGTTTCTTACTTAATTAGAAACCACTGCATGAAAATAGCATATTTTGGGGACCTCACACTAAAAAAGCTGCGCTGCAGGTCAACTTTTACTGATGGGTCAGTTGAAACCGTACGGGAGAGATACTCAAGTAGTACTCATGCAAAGTAATGACTGGTGTCTACACTCTTTAGCAAAACAATGTATAGGATGTTTTAGGTATTACAGACTTCTGGCTGTCATGTACAAAGTGTCCCATTGATAAATCTAAAACATTTATTGAATGAAAGTAACAGTAATGGTCAATTAGCGTTCAATATATCCCTCAATGATTAGTTACATTTCTAGTTGCTAGACAGAATATGGGCCAGCAGTGAGCTGGCTGCTTTTATGTTAGCTGAAAAATTTAACTGTCAGCGTCAATGTTCCCCGTTTTTTCTGCTCACTTAGCTGATGCTAGAATGGATGTTTCCTTTCCATGAGTTTTCCATTCTCTCATTTCATAGTTCTAGTTGAAGGGTAGAAAGTGTTGAGAGAAGCATAGCGTGGGTATGCATCTTGGAGAAAATTCCTGTCCTGACCTCTAGCAGGTTGTGCCTGGGAATCCCCTCTGGGCTAGCCATTGGAATAGACCGTCATGGCTTTCGCAGGCCTGCTGACATCTGGAATTTAAAATCTGGAAAATGTTATTCGTCTACATCCGTGAATAGCCGCCCCTCTTTCCGGTCCGTTCGTCCCTTCCCCCATAACGTGCCCACTTTGAGAGATGTAGTTACAAAGAATCCATTCATGTGGTGGAGGTGCCGAATTTCCTGAGCAAATTAAGTCTTAGTATAGCCTAATAATCACTGAATTGTTAAGAGTTTTACCTTGTATAGTGATCATGATCAGGTATGTGTGTATAATGTTGCTTATGTTAACTTTTTATTTCGTCCGTAACCAATTAATTTAAACTTCAACTTATACCAGAGTGGTTTTATAAATAATTTAGTTCGCCTACTAACAGAGGCAGCAGCAACTTCTGTTTATTTAGTCGTAAGGTTTCTTTTTATGTTTAGTCACAAGTCATTCTAATGTTAATTCATTGTTTGGTAGCTGTTTAAACACAAACATTTAGAATGACAGTGAAAAATACATAAGATTGGAATGCCACTTGGTGTGATTCGATCTTTTTTCTGGAACGAAAAACAGGAAATGAAATTCATGAGAAGATTATTGCCTTCATTGGGTAACGCATGCCCTTCCTGTGAAACCATTTGACTTTGGGTAAATAAGTTCAAACGTGGCAGAGTAAACAACGTATTGGAGTTCCAAAATCAGATTTGATGCCTGAAATCATCTACGACTATAAAGTCCATGATATTGTTTTGGCTGAAAGACCAGTGAAAGTGAGGTAGCAGAGGCCATTGGCCTCTCAACTGAATGGTTTCATTTTATTTTGCATTATGAATTATACCGAAAAACTTTTGCATAAGGTGAGTGCCGCGTTTACCTACTCTGGAGCAAAGGTGAAATTGCAAGCAAACATCAGCAAACTGTTTGGAAACGTTTAACAAGAATGCATTACTTGGCACTTGGAAAGGCAAAGTAATGCATTTTTTTGGGGACGCAAAAGATATTCTCTTGAATGACTACTTGGAGAAGAGGGAAACCATTACTAGAGAATACTATGCAACACTTTTGGAATTGACTGAAGACAGCGATAGGGAAAAAATGTCTGGAAATGGCCAAAAAGAAGATATTTTGCCTGACAGTGCTCCGGTACATTCAAGCCGCGTCACTCAAGACCAATGATGCAACTATAACTTGAAATGCTGCCGCATCCATCCTGTTCACCTAATCTCCCTCCTTTGGATTACCATCTGTCTCCAAAACTCAAAATGATGAGATCAAATGAAGAAGTCAGATGAAGTCATACACAGAAGGTACACGAACTTTGAGGACCTCGATGAACTCGCTTCCACAAGGGATACACGAACCTGGACGTTGGAGCAAGTGCGATGTACTTGGGAGGCACTATGTCGAAAAATAAAACACAAGACTGAACTTGTCTTTAACATCAAACCACATTCGTAGTTTTGTGTCATTTGATATAAATCATGAATGTTTTGTAGAAAATTGTGTAGATTTCAATGCATGGTGAATATAATCTTGCAATTGTATACCCAGAAGTATCATCTATCATGGTAAACATTTACAAACGCGATTGGAGAAGTGGATGAAACCAGTAGTGTTATCTGGTAGCAAATGCCTGAGTATATGCATCACATTGGAGTAAATTTCGACATCTGGCACAATTTTCAAGCTAAGCAGCAAACATAATTGAACCGCACATGATAAATCGATACCCTAGCGAGATGTCTCTATGAACTAGGAAATGTTTCATGGTGGAAGCCACAGGAAATACAAAACACACGCTCCGTCTCTCGACAGTTTGATACAACGATCGTTTGCTATTAATTACGCAGTATATTTTGTATCGTGTGTACTTTAGGAGGGGGCAGAAAGAGTGCATGGAAACACTGTTAGCATTTCCGCATCATTAGTTTTGAAACATACGCAAAACGTTTAACCCCTTTATTAAGATCATAAAGTGATCGCGTTTTAAAAAAGTACATTTTATTACCTTTTCCTTCGGTGATGACATGTTAATTTCTCTCATTCTGTCTCCTTCTTTTCTCTTTTATTCTCTCATTTACTTTAGATGCCTGGTTTCTAATTAAGAGAATTATAAAATTTTCCTTTCCTAATAATATTACACACAATGTTTCGGTTTTACTGCATTTGGTTGTAGATTCGCTTTAAACACCGATCTCAGGTCAATGTTCATTAATCTTTATTCAGTAAGCTTTCGCAGTCAAAGTATTTAAATGTTGAAATATCGTCCATTATTTTTTCCAATAATTATACATGATCATCTTTCCTCACATTTTTTTTCTATAAGCGCAGATTAACTGTAGGAACAGCTTGGCTTTGGCAGAATTTTCGGGTGGACAGTGGAGCCTGCTAAATAAAATAGGTTAACAGAAACATACGGTGTGGTGAGGTATGCAGTCTCTTACGAAAGTGGACACTAAATGCAATTGTTCCTTGTGTTAGTTTTGCATCCTCTTGTAAAGTAGCAACTATCTATTTACTTTTATTATTTGTTTTAAAGTGTGTTTGATCCTACCCAGTTTTATCCTTAGGATATTTCATGCGATATTTCAATTACATATACGATTTACAATATTTAATATCTCACTCATAGTTAAATAGTGAAATTAGTTAATTTGTGTGGTATGAATTTATTTACAAAAGTTTAACATTCTTGGATGAGAATTTGCATTCCAAAGGTTTGTTCTCGCATTCTTGAAGTGTGAATTTGTCATCTAATGGACTTGGAATAAGAAGGGTGCAGGTATCTGCTACTCCTCTTTATATGAGCAGAAATGTGAAGCTCCCATGATTTGTTTGGAACTGAGTTTAGGAGAATGTTGATATGTTGTCTGCGATGCATGTTTGAAAAGTAATATTCATATGAGAAGTTTTGGGAGAGGATGTATACAATCTATTTCAGAGGCTTTTGTAATGAGAAAGTGCGATCATTTTCCTTATTGAAAACCTTAAAAATAGTGATAGCGTGAACTAGTAGCAGCATTGTTTTAGTTCAGGAAGTTTGATCAGTTTGAATGAAATATTGCATGCTGTTAAATATCGGAAGTGACAAGTGTATTGACCTCGTGCAAATGTTCGGAGTGTTCAGTTAAAATGAAGTTCATTTAGTGGGTGTCGCTTGTTTTGTACAATGTGAGAGGCAGAAACCGAAGAAAATATCTACTTGCTTCGTTCTCAGTTCAAGTACAGTTATAGACGTGTGAAAATATATACCTCTTTAGGTCATTTAACACAATCAAGAATAAGACATTCCTTGGACAGACAAAGAGTTCTCATTCAAGTGTTATTCGCGTTTTTATGGTGATCTCAACTTTAAAACAAGCTCATTTATAGTGCAAGGCCAACAGACAAGCATTGATGGAAATAATGCTGTTAGTAAAAGCAGAGAGTAAAATAAAACAGGCCAGGAAAATTTCCCAGAATGTTAATGAATGGGAAAAAATTTCACTTGAAGCTGAGTGCAAAATATTTCTAAGGGTGCGTCAGCCTTCTTTGGAAAAGTTTCCTTTCGTAACCCTGACCGACAGTGACAATGTGGATCAAAGTGATTTACTTACGCAGTCCTCTAGAGGCAAGTGGTAAAAATAATTTCACAAAATGTTTCTACTGAACATATTCTATAGGGGGGCATTTTATGACGGTCCGAATACTTCAAGTAATATTGTTATTTAAGTTGATAAAGGGGTTGTAATGAAAGTTATGTTGTGAATACTATCCCTACATAAGTTTTATTTTCAAATGATTTTTTGTGACAATGCAGATTGGAAGGGAACAGACTTCGGGACCTCACTGCGAGACCCATTCACCACTTCCAATGTCGCACTACTCGGTAATAACCATAGCAACATTGTAGTTTGTGTACAGGAGGCTGTGAGGTCTATTAAGGCGTACGGGGTCGAAGTTTGGGGGTGGGAAAACACAGAGGAACTTAACCACGTACAAACACACTTTCTAAAACAGTTGCTTAAGTAGGGAGGGAACAGCAAATTGTGGGTTTCTTAAAGAGTTTGGTATTTCTAACGAAAATGTGAATTTAAAAATAAGAACAATTAAATACTGGTTAAGGATAATACGGGGGAATCAAGCTCTTCTTCGAGCAGTCTGTCTAAGGGAGCAAATAAGGGAAGGGTGAGATACGGGATGGGCATCAAAAATAAGGAAAGGCTTACACAAAATTGGATTGGGGTATATTTGATTAAAGGGAGAGGACATTACACGAAATAGTTGGAAAATAGTTAATAGATGTTTGCGAGATATAAATAGAGAAATATTGAGTTTCAATGCGCAGAAAAAGTATCGCTTAACCTGCAGGCTCAAATACATCCGGTGTGGAGGAAAGGGATTATTTAGATATCTATGGCAGAGAAAAAAGAAGTGGTCTCGCATGGTTCAGATTAGGGGCTTGGAAAGAAAACAAAACAGCTAATGCTCTCGGGGAAAGAATTTACCCATTGTGCGGAGAAAGCGATACCTTGAGGCATATTTTGACAGAATGCAGGAAACGGAGATATCAAGGAATGAGCATTTATCACCGCAATTTTTGAATTGAAATAGTAATATATCAATAAGAAAATGTCAAGTGGAACTGTTAAGAATAGATCATTTTTCTTGAGGAAGGCATTAATTCTAAGGACCTGAATATAATTAAATCATATACAGTGGAATTTTAAGAACTGTAAAATGATACATTTTAATACTGCTTAAGATAATAATATATTCTGGCAAAATAAATATTTACGCTTTTATTAAATTACAGGAATATACGAAGAGGAATTTTCAAACTGATAATATGAAGAAAAACAAACTTTCTGAAACAAACAATAAAAGAAAAAAGAAAATGAAAAACTGTTAAAAAGTATAATGGAAGAATTAGATGCAAATTATAAAACTGGTTAGTTAAAATAAGCACTATATATTATATAGTAAAACCTTTTCATTTGTACACCCTTGTATCTTAAACAACTCCTTTTATTGGAAATATTTGCTTGAAATCAGACAAACTTTTATGTTTTAAGATGTCCAGTGTATCCTCTATTTTGGAAACCTCTAAATCCCGGAAACAGAACATTTCTAATGGTCACAAATAATACAATTTCTCTTTCTTAAGAGAATGTATTTCTGCTAATTTATTTAAGCTTGATAGGCATGTATCTCTAAAGCTTTAAATGAAGCATTATCAAGTACACAGTACTGTAACGTCAAAAGGAAGGGGTTTTCTTTAACTGACGTTTTGCTACCTGTTTAAGCTTGGCATTTGTCTCTGTGCTTTGCAATGGGTCATTAAGCACAGTGGTGTGGAATGTGTAGGTTTTTCTTTAACTTTTATTCTATTTTGTGCTTCAATTCTTTACAAAATGTAAAATTGTTACTTTTTTCCCAGAAAGTATACTGTACATAACTGTAAACTTATTGAAGCAAAATATACTGCCTAAAGTAAGTAGAGTTGTCCTCAGTTACTGTAAAGGTGAGGAATGCAAAAGTTTACAGTTTCAGTATGAATAACCAGAAGTTAGTAATTTTTATAGCATAAATGTGTAAAACATTTGATTTACTTTAAATTGTGTACATGTCTGTGCATAATACGAAAACCTGTTTCCCTCTAACATGAACACCTCTAAATTGGAAATTTGTTTACTGAACTGCCCGGGTTAGAGAAGTTTCACAGTATATATGCTTGTGCTTATAGAGATCAAGTTATATATTTTTTTTATTTTAGAATATATTAAATAAAATTCTGTTTAGAAGAATTGCCTTTAAATATATTTCATTGTATTTTGGAACTGCAGATTAATGGGCTATAAATCTTTAACACTTCTTTTATTTAATTCGTTGGCTAGTATGCCTTCTCAAAGCTCGAAATACGAATCTCTCCCTCATCAAAGGTTATGGAATTCTTGGAGAAGAGGACACGATAGTCCATTTGGTTAGAGCGTAAGCCCGGAAGGATGATGTGGTTCGAATCCATGCCCTGACCCGAATTTTTCAAGTCTGATTGTTGATACCCAACATATGTTCCACTTAAGGTCAATGTGATAGAACAATTTCTATACATTCTTCTATTTACTTCATGCTTTTGTCTGTTAAGTTGTCCATAGTTTTCTCGGACAACCTAGGTTTCTTCATCCGCCATCTAAATATCATGTTTTATTGTGAGAGGTAATATCTAGCTGTTGTTTTTATGCTCATTTCAATTTCTAATATTGTCTTGTATTTTTACGTTTATGCTTAGTGATCAGTTTGTCTCTAATATTTTTCGTCACTTGTTCATCTTTCAATGTTTTTTTTTTTTTTTTTTTAATTTTCTTTCCATCAATCAACATTTTATTTTTGAATTTTACTAGTTTCTCCTCTATATATTCATTACTGATTATAGTTTCTTTCTTTAAAACCACAGTTTTTGTTTTAACATATAAAATTTTAAATTAATATTTTAAAAATATTTTACCTAAAATATTTTTTTAACCTCTTCTTGTTTTTTTTTAACATACTGTATACTGTCACCATTTCATTTATGCACAACGTTTTACTCCATGTTTCGCTACTAAAGTATCGGCGCTCCACTGGGGAAATTTACCCAGAAAAGAGGTCTTCTACTCCCCTGGGTTTTCCTCCAAATGCGCTACCTGCAGAAAAATGCTTGTGACGTAAAGCTTCTATCTCATCAAGAGCTCCATATTTTATTCAGAGGTACTCATCATTTCACAGCCCCTCTCGTGATTGATTGGCGAGAGAGGATTTTAACCAGCGAACGAGGTGGATGAACTCAGCGTTCCTCGTTCTCTGTTCTTGAACATATATCTTCTTACATGTCATTTCTATTCCTTAAGCTTTAGTCCTTTCCTTTCACCCATCATATTTTCTCTTTTCCTTTTCTATTCTTTCTGTTTTCTCTTCTTAAGCATATTTCCATGCCTTCATCATTATTATTTTTTCAAATATTAAGTTTATTATTTTACTAATATTAATTTTATTTTATCGTTCGCTTTCCTTACCCCATTTTTCTTTTTCTCCGCTTATGAAATTTAATTAAAGTTTATATTTCTCTTAAGCATTCCCTATCTCAATTTTCTTTATATTTATTCCAGTATTTATTGATATTTTCTTTCTCCTTTTCTTCAGTGCCCTTTTTAAGATATTTTGCCTTTCTGTCTAATTATTGTATCACTGTTTTATAATCATAGTCATAAGAGTTTTTATTTAGTTAATTATAAACGCCAAAATTAATAATGTCTATATTTTTCAATTTTTCGTAAATGAAGTAACGTAAACATGATGCCTATGTTTAATACCTTTTTACATGACAAATTCTGCCCAATGACTTAGTAAATAAAGTTTATTAGCATTTCAAAGTAAAACATAAAACACATGTAGAAACATAATATTTGTGGATACATTTTATTTACAAAACTAATTTAATTATATTTGCATTTACTGAACAACCTGCGGTTGGTTAAGTTCTTTTTCACCAATGAAATTGCAGCAATTGAAATAAACTATAGAAACGTTTATCTTTCTTCATCTTCGGTGCACATTCTTAAGCAAATTAGCTGACTTATGTTAAAAGGTTCTATAGCTCTCGATAGAGCGCTTTGTGACTGAAAAGATATGCTTGTATTTGTTGCTGAAAGTGTATCAATTTGAGTTGCTGGTTGGCAGTGTGGGGTTGCGTATTGGGAGAAGCCAGTCGTAAAGGCCTATAATGCACATGCAGGTAGCGGCTTTATCAGCGAGTGGTTGTGTTCGTTGTTACTCGGTGCTTTCATTGTTCTTCATTAATTATACCATTACAAAAATAATCTTGAAAATGGTTTTTATGTATTGTATGGATTTTTGCAGAGAGTTGATAAGGTGACTCGCAAGAAAATATCCCGGAAATCGTGTTGATGAATGATGGATATGAATATTTGGATGATGTTTAAAATACATATATTTTAGCAGTTACTAATAGCCAATCAAGTAAACCATAAAAATAAATAGAAAAGTTTCTTACAGGGTAGCATAAAAAAGCTCTTTTTTCCTTAAAAAAATAATTTTAAATTTTCATGCTTGTTTATATATAGAGCTTCCACAATATGTTCTTACCGCTCGCATCAGGTTTTGCCTCTCGGCAGTTGTACATGCCATGGCCAACCGTGCCTGCACTCCGACTCGACCATTTTTGTGGAACCACGCCTCATCTGGAAATAACACAAGCTGCGGGTCAATTAATCCTTCACTCACTGATGGAAGAAACCACTCACAATAATGCACACGTTCTATGGATCACTGTGTCGTAGACAGTGGACTTGCGTACACTTGTAAGGCTTGAGTTTTAACAACTTTGTTACTGTATGTGCAGAAGACACTTAAAGCACAACGTTATGTGCTAATTCGTGTTTCTTGTTTTATACTGAACCAGTAATATAAAATTAATTCACAAGAATTTGAATTGCAGTTCTGTAAGTACGCAATCGCCAGGGAACTACCAATGTAGACATCGGTTATAAGTGATAGGATGATAACCTTGGGCTTCTGTCTCTTTCGATTGTCATTAGCAATTTTGTTATCAGTGTTCTTTGTAATTATCATGTAGGATAAATCAAAAAGTAACCATAGAGCAGATTTTGTTTTGTTACAGCTATGGTAAAAACACAAGAACACAGAATCTGTGATAGCAGAATTTGAACAGAAACGTATTGTGTTCCACTGCCGGCAATGCAAAATTCGATCAAACAGTATCTATAATGAACCTGCGCGAATTGCTAGAATAGAAAAAAAAAATGCAAATTTCATTGTTAAAAGTTGTGTCATTAGTGCACGTAAGTCCTCCAGAGGACTCCCGAACAGTGCAAGCAGCCTGATACAGAACTGCGACCATATCGACCAAAACGTTTATGACCTATATGAAGATAATCTGGATTTTCGTTTGGGGTTTTGCCAATAGTTCCTCGTATAATTTGCAATCGATTCTAATGTTTAGAAAACACTGAAGCTTCGTTTTAAGTAATGGTTGTGTTGTGTTTACTGAAATAGAGAAGATTCATGTAAAAGTATCACATAAGACTTAAACATTCTTGATGTGAGTGATATTTTGCAGTAGAAGGACTAAGTGGTCCTGTTAAAAGAAACGGTAATCGATGAACGATGAGCTGCTAATGCCACAACTTCTAAACAGTCTTCGTTTTGTCTTAGATGCAGCTGATTTGGCTACAGGATGGAGTGCTGCCTCGCCATGGTTTACAGCGGGAAAGTCTTAAACAAGCAATTCCATAAACGGTTTGTCCGTCCATCATTGCACAGCTGAATGATTCGGGTCATGCGATTTCACACCATCTGATTTCACACTTTGACATATCATCAAAGATAAAGATTTTGATCAGAAACTACCTGATTTCAATCACTTTTAATCGTCCCAGAGCTTGCAGGTTAATACTCAGTTATGTTCCGCCATCTGGAATCTGTGTACAAATCATTGAATTGTGCATTCAGAATCACCTCCCCATTTTGTTTGTTTGTAAAGAAAATGTTCAATTCTCTGTTAAATTTACTATAGTATATGGCGGTTTTTTTCCCTCTCTCTCTGAGAGGTCGGTCCTGGTGGTGTAGTGGTTACCATACTTGCCTCCTAAACCCAAGATCGCGGGTTCGAACCCGGCCAGAACCGATGGATTTTTTCGGGCGTAAAAATCTTAAGTATGGCTTCCTTCGGAAGGGAAGTAAAGCCATGGGTCCCGTGTCGTACATTTACGGCACGAAAAAGAACCTCAAGCCTGAAAAAGAGGCCTCTGAGCAAAATTTGTCGGCCGTTTCACTCCCCGAGTTGAATGGAACGCTGATGACCTGAGATGTTAAAGAGCGTCCATAAATAAATAAAGCAATCAATCAATCTCTCTGAGAAAAGGGTAGTGAAAAACTGCTGCAGGTAGATGTGATTTAAAAACTTTTCATGTTCTATGTATATCGGGTGTCTTACCTAACTCTGCGGCCTCAAAATATTTTCGAAAATGTACGCATGTCAAGTACTCACACAATACAAGGTATGCGCAAATTTAAGAAGCATTGCTTTCAATTCAGACACATTTTTTAAACGGCACTTTTTTTTAAGCGGAATGAAAACTAAAGGCCCAATTAGTAATAACAGAATTGTTTTTACCTTCCTAAACAAAATTACTTGTTGCCTAGAGCTCAAAGAAAGTTCATGTTTGAAAATTATATCCAGCACAGAAAACGCACTCACAAATAATCAGCAACGTCTTATCTGATGAAACTGCGTCACTTCAGCAGATGTTCAAAGTGAGCACCGTATGCATCAATACACCTGTGGAGACTTGAGAACAAGTGAGCATTGCACAGATTGTGGTGTTTGTACACATATTGCCGCACACGCCTCGGTGATACTCTGTTTAATATTCTCTATACCCGGGCCGCGGAAACTTTGCACTTGACAGTTTGGGGCAGTTCAAGTAATGTTGGCTATGCTGCGGTTGCGACTTGCAACAGTAACGCAACCACAGCTTAACAGCTGGCATTGTAGTCCTCAATGTCGCCTCGTAAACGTAATGCTGAATTACTTCGCTTCAGAATTATTTATAACCGAAATTAAAATTGCTGCATAGTGATTTAAGCATAATAAAGAATAAAGCGTTGACAGTGTGAGATCTACTGTGTACATATTTGCTCATGATTTTAAGAGGAAAACGCTTTCAGCCGTTACGATATGTGGCATCTGTAACAGCATTTTGCGTCCGTGTAACACCTCGACGTAAAGGATTAGATATCACTCCATGAATCAATGCAAATGACCTCCTTGGGACACTTTCTAACTACTACAAATTAATCAGTTCAGTTACTCACAATAACTTAATTCAAAACTCAGCTGCAAACACAATAAGAAAAACTGGCAACACAGCAGCTCCTACGTCCTGACTGACTGGCCGATAATGCTACTTTGCAATTGGTACAGAAGGTGCAACGGGTAGCATTCCTCATTTGTTAATCTGTATGATACCAAATGAAAAGATAGTTGTCAAGTGCACAGTTTCAGCCCGGGTGTAGTGTCGAAGGCAGTTCTGATGGACTTTATTTATCACTGCGCCCCAGAGAAAGTAGCCTAATTGCGTTAATCGGAGAACCAACCACAACCTCTCTGGGAACATGGGCGAAGTGTGCGGGGGACCCATCGTGCTGGAATAATGGTTTGTTTACTGCATGCTTTTAGTATAGACACATTACCAGTAATCCATGCTCTGTGTACAATACTACATTTTGGCATAACGTCAGAAACAGTGTATTCATTGCCTAAAATGTTCCTATTTCAGAAGGAAAGCGGCTTAGAACAGTAAAACCAACTCTGTTATCACTAATTCTACCTCTAGTTTCCGGTTCGCTAGTAAAAACATGTTTCATTTTAAAAAAAATGTAACTTTGGGTTAATACGATGATTTTTTTTTTTTTTTAATTTTCTTGATTGTGCATACCCTTCCATTGTGTTAGCCCCTGACATGTGTTCATTATTGCGCAACTGGATTTTTCACATCTTGTTTCACTTCGAAAATATTTGAGGTAGCTCAGTTAGGTGGGACAATAGGAATATTTTTCATGTATTGGTCCAATCTGCCTAAATATATAGCTAAGTTCCATAAATTGATTGATTTGTAAGACGCTCTCTAACATCTCAGGCCATCAGCGTCCCATTCTAATCAGGGCGTGAAACGGCCGACAAATTTTGCTCAGAGGCCTCTTCTTTCAGGCTTGAAGTTCTTTTTCGTGCCGACACGGGACCCACAGCTTTACTTCCCTTCCGAAGGAAGCCATACCTCCGCCCGAAAAAATCCATCGATCCTGGCCGGCTTCGAATCCGCGACCTTTGGTTTATAAGGCTAGTATCGTAACCACTACACCACCAGGACCAAGTTCCATAAAAATCACCCAGTAGGTATATACTCATGAATGGAAATATGTGGAAATACAATGTTTTATGTTATTGGTATAACATAGAAAGTGTTTTTAAATACTTTTTAAGAAATTTTCATTAGTTACAGATATTTTGATTGCCACTGCACTAATTTAGATGTCGTGGAGTACGATAAAATTTAATTACTGAAAAAATACTTCAGTTTTTCTCGTTTTTAAGAATTATTTTACTTTTGTCGTCACTTTAAAGGGCTTTTCATCTTTATTCGGCAGGAAAACTTTCTCTGGTGTTTTATCATAAAATATCTCTTCTACAATAGTTTATTTTTATCAGAAAATCTGTCAGAGTTCATTAATGATTTATTCTATTTTCTCATGCGTTGAACGTTGAACATATTTTTCATTTTGTAATACTTTTCCAGCTATCATTTGCTTAGTTAATTTGAGTAGTTGTGATAAAATTCAAAATTCAGATAACAAATATATTGTTACTCCTTGACTCCAACATTTCTTATGATTTTCTACACTTTGTTCCTTTAAATAAGGTGCTAATTAATAGCTGTTTATATTTGTTTGAGCCATGTCTCTGCTGTTCGTACACTAATTTGCTTTACATATTCTTTGATTGATATATTAACATTAGTGCCTTAGTTAAACAAATCCTTAGAAATTATTTATTGTAACGCATGTAATTAATATGTATAACAAACAGCAACATCAAAAGAAGTATCGCCAAGAAGAAAGCAAGAGGCAGTACCTAATATTTTGAATTAGTGTAAAAGAGCCTCGTCAGATAGCAGCACGATTCACACTGCACACACCAGATCAATATTGTGCAATAGCACACTGAGTTACAAATTCCACTACTAGATGGCGGGAAACTCTTCGGCGCTGCGGCGGTTGATTGTGAACTGTTTTAGTAGACTTGTTTGCTTCTGAGTTCGTTCCCAAATAATTAAAAGTAAACAAATGTTGTATATTTGTTTTCAACCAATGTCTACTTTTAAAATGTGAAACAGTATGTATAGCTGTTATTTCTATTGCAACTGAACACGAGATTATTTCATCCTTTGGCTGCAACAAACTGTTCAGAAATAACTTTAAATTAAATCTTTGTTTCAATTAGAATCCGCGCCATGTTTAGTTTAAAGTTAATAGGTTTCAGAAACTGGCATTAAAATATTTTTGAAGGCTTAAACATCACCTGAATTTATTGGGAATTTATATCTAAGATTTAAATATGTAAGGAGCACTCAATGCTTGGAATTTGAGAGTTTTGTATTTCTTTAAAATAATGTTGCATTGTGCACTCTTTATCTACGTAGTGTATAGATATGGAAACAATCTATTGCCGCTGCATGCATTTAAAGTCTAAAGATTGAAATATACTAATTTTAGACTGAAGACCAATCAGAAGCTTAATGCGCAAACGCATAACGTAAAATTAACGAACGTTAATACCGTAACACTTCCTTAATTTTTTAACTTTTTATCTATAATTGTTTTACTATTAATAGACATTAATCGTTCGTGCAGGTATATTTAGTAATCTTTATTGTTATGTATTAAATGTGTCAAAACAAAAAACAAAAACAAAAAATCATTGCAAGATTGCAAAAAGAGACTAATAAAATAAAAGAGACGATTAACACTTTTAATAATAATGAATCTATATAAAAATTCCTATCAATTACAAAAAAATCTCAGTAGTAAAAACGGGCGTTAAACACCATTAAAAAATTACAAAAAAATGGACGATGAAATTAGTTAACCTAAGCTAAGCTAACTTAATCTAATTAGAGTAACGGTTGAGATGTTCTTTCACATTTGTATTTACAGTAGTACAATTAAAAGTGTATCAGCCATAATGAAGATTTAAGTTGGTATTTATATAGGAGCAACATTGATTAGAAGCAAAGTTTTTTTTTTTTTTTTTTTTTACTTTGGGGATTATTACGTAATAATAAATTTGGTTTGCTGTTCTTTCGCCATATTAAAGGTATAATTGTACCTAGAAATGGGTTCAAATGTCCATTATTGATAGTAGCTTATAGCCACCATATTAACTTGAAATAATATACATAATAAATGAATAACCATGGTGAAATAAAAAAAGTTAAAGTCATAGCTTGAAAGTCATTTACTAGAGAGGAGCATATCCTTCGGAAATAAGATATCGCCCTGGCGCTAGTTAGGGTACATGTCGTCGGAGGGAGAAACCTGCCATGGTTTACATCGGAACAGAAGACAGAATTCAAGTCTGGTTGAAGCTAAGGCAACTTCGCATCCATGGTAGTAATAGATATATAAATAGTGTTGGCTTGGGCATTTTAGATACAGAATTTTTCTCTATTTGCATTGATTGAGATGACATTTAAATATTCATACTTTAGGCTTATTCAGAATCACCTCTTGTCTCCATGCAGCAAAACAGTTTAAATATTCATAATTTAAAAGTATCCTTGGGTCGTTATATAAAATTTAATGGGTTTTATAATGGTGTTTAGAATAGTTTGTACATTAAATCCCATAGTTCGTATTAATCGATTAAATGTCTTCTCATAGTGTATGATTATGAAGCAGGAATATTATATATAATTCTTTTTATCATGTCTTTTTTTTTTAGAACTGTCCAAACATAAGAGCCATATATGAATACATTCTTTTTTGTATTTTAATTTTTATTTAATTTTTTCGCATTTATCTTGTGTCACATGTCTTATTTATTGAAATACAAAGAGATTGTCCAGGCAACGGATATTTAATTCCCAAGGGCCTTCAGAGGATGTATACAAGAGATAGAATACGAAATACTCAAATAAGCGATTAAGTACATATTTAAACAGTGTACGATAAAATTCTGCAGTATACAAGAGAGAGAGAGAGAGAGTATGTCTAAAATGGAGTAAGCAATGTACCGAAAATACCCCTTACATTATCTACCTAGAGAGGTATTGGAAGAAAAAGCCATTTTCATCATTTTCACCTTTTTTTCTGCATGAAAATTAATATAAATCATTGATTCGAAATAGCAATTTACCAGTAAAAGTTGCCACAAGTCTATTTTGTTTTAAATATGTTGCAGGGAAATCAAAGTGTTATATCCTAACCAATATTAAATTTAGAACATTTAATTCCCCCTATCACAGAAACTATTAAAAGTAGTTGGGCGATTTTTTTATGAACACTTTTTCATGTGGTTGGTAAAAAAATTAAAATAATAATAATAATAATAATAATAATAATAATAATAATAATAATAATAATAATAATAATAATAATAAACTTTTTAAATTTGATAAGCAATTTTATTAGAAAATGAAAAAAAATTATTTCCTAAATAAAAATAACCGTTTCCCCACTATATTTTCAAACTTTTAAATGAAATTAGGTGTTACCTTTTTAAAATTACTCGTAATTGACAATATATAATTTTTTTATTATTACATGCTTCAGATATGTGGGATTTATAAAAACTGCAATTTGTTCGGAAATTACAATTAAACATTGTCATTTAAAAAAAATCTTATAGATTTAGAAAAAATAAAGCCTTGAAATCCTCTAGAGTTATGGTTATCCATTTTCCCCTCTTGATTCTGGTGTATTTTCTTTTTCCCTTTTATTAATTAATTAATTTATTTACCAAACAATTGAAAAAAAGATATTCTTTCCTGAAAAATGTTTACAAAATCATTAATGTGTAACATCGTGAATAAATGTGCTCAATTTTAAATAGTTTTTTAAAAATATAACAGTAAAAATCAAAATATTTCAACTTTATCAAAATCTGAAAATATAAATAAAAGCATGAAGGTCTCCATTTGGACTCCCCTTAAAGTTACGGCGATTTCATTCTGGGATCAAACCCGCATTTCGTTGATGACCAATCTTCAACGCTTGAAACAGCTTTTTTCCCCTTTCTTTTTAGTGCATTTAGTAATTGAAAAATACAGTTTATTGAACAGCAGCATTAAATCATCGAAAAAACTTCCTTGGACAACACAAACACCACTTTATAAGCCATGTGTGGCCTTTGCCACGCATAAAACTGAAAACGTGGCTGATGGCTTCACCACAATTTCTTCTGTCACCACAATGCGGATGTTAAATACAAATGCAGGCTTTGCCCAAGTGATTATACTTTCTATTCCTTTCTCTATCGTCATAGTTTTGGTGGAAAACCACAGAGGCTTATTAATAAAACGTTTTCTTGTTAATCAACTTCACATTTAATAAACTTATTTAAGTCTAAGACAATTAATTAATACTCAGTGTTAATACTCGATATTTATCGAATATTGATCTCATGTGAACAATAGCCAAATCGCAATATAACGCTTTAAAGTAACTAACTGCCAGAATTTATGTTTCCACTTAAGTTGAGCGAATCCACAACGTCTTTTAGTTCAATGAACTGTGTTAAATCTCTGCACAGGATATCCCAAGCGCGACAAATGATTTTAAAATTTTAAGGGAACAGTCTATTGAAAATGCGCTTGGCCATGACAGTATCAATCCTTCTGCAGGGGTAGGCTGCTTGGGGCACACGCCACACGTGCCGGAACTCGGGGGGTGAATAAACTTAGGGTCACTATCGCGTTAACTTGTTTTTTTGTGGTTTATAATGCGTGGCTTGAGTTTTAACAAGCTGCGTGGTAAATTTGTCACAACGTTCACGCACTTCCCATATTGTGCTTACTGCAAAATACGCGACAGTTGCCCGTAATTGTAAGTGTTCTTGTGAAAAAACGTTGAAGGTATAATACAAATAGATCACGTTAAAGGAACCGAATATTGAAAACAAATAAATATCTGTAGGCAGAATCAAGCACAAGCTTTTAAAATATTTTATACCACGTTTCTTAATTTGGTTACTCTTTGAATTGCAATCAACATTTAGTACATAAAGACTAGCGTTATAAAAGTGTTTGACATGAAAAGTCTTAATTTTTCACTTGATTCATATGCTTTGATTGTCGTTGGAGTGTATAATAATTTGAGTCCTGCCTCTGGCCACTTTGGATACACGTTATGTGCTCGTCAAAGCTAAAACCTTCACCTTAAACAGAAAGTTTAGTGAGCCAAAACAGTCCCAAAATCTCCTCTCTACTACCTGCAGGAGATCTGCGTAAGTGGGGTGTGTTGCCTCCAAGCAATACTCCATGCACAGTTACACTCTTGCGGATTGCTTGGAGCTTCCCGGTGTTCAAATACAGAGCTCTAATAATAATTCACCTTGGTACAATGACCTTTTGTGCACTCGTTCAATCTTTGCAGCTTAAGATCTAGAGCTTCGGTGAGTTTTCCAGGGTTTCACACTCTAGTAAGTGTCTCGTTATATTGTTCACACAGACGGAATGTGAGGTTTTAATTGTAAAGTCCCAAAGTCCATGTGTGTTTTCGGAGTGGCCGATGTCCAGTAATCATTCCAAAAGCGTTCCTGGTTTGTTTTACATCTGTGCTGAGTAATCCTTAGCCAGGATGATATTGAATGTTTCAACAAGAATTTTACCCAGTTCTTGACTGGGGTAGTTTTTACCTCTTATGTGATATTTTTTCTCGGCCCATTGATGTACTGAGGTTCTAGCAGGTTTGATTATGCCGCAGAAAATTTTTGTCTTAGAAGTTAATCTTAGTTCTTTCATTTGTCAGTTTATCTGACTTTTTTCAGTTACAGAAAGTTAACAACAAAAATGCTTGCTGATATTGGGGAATAGTTTGTACAAATCACACAGAATATTTCACACCAAGCTGTTTAAATAACTGTAATAATACTTTGGGTATTTTTTCTATTATACCTATTAGGAGATGAGGGTACTTTCCCCTTACCTTCGGCGATGACACAAGACGCTACAATCTTCATCTTCGTGTCACATGATTCGTTTATTACCCTGAACCACCTGGACAGTCAAGTATTAATAAAGAGCTTTCAATATGGAGTGTTTTGTTCACAGTCTCTGTTATCTGCCACATGCACATTTAGGCTCCAAGTAACAGCCCTTCTGACACAATGCGGCTAAACAGAAGTCCTTCTCTAACTCTGAATTAACTCTAATGACGTGGTTAACTATGAAATCTGGGTCACAAGTACTCTAAAGTTTCTGAATCGTCTCTTGGGGATAAAATCTCAGCAGCTGATATCTCTAGGGAATAATAGACTCGGTTGTGGTCGGGCAGGAAAAGAACGGTAGCTCCGATGGAACAGCATCAGCATGGAAGCTAAAAATCCTGGTGGGATTCTCTGGTTTGAATTTGACGTTTATCTATCTGACTCTGGTTCCAAACCTCAGACTAAAACAGGTTTGTGTAAAAAAAATTCCATGCAACACTGCATTAATTTTGCTGAATGTAATTTCATGATATTAAGTTCAATAATGCCTTAAGAATAAAATACGTTTAATAAAGTTAACAAATATTTTTAAAAAGGTAAAACTTTTCGCTGTAAGCTGACACTGATTAAGTTACAATGTAATGTTAGCTCATAAACTGTTTTTTAGGTACTAATTTAATAATATTACAGTAAGCTTTAATTTTAAGTGGGACTATTAGTTGCACGCCTTTAAGGTATATGTCCCATAAAGAATTTGTACTGCAAATGCAATGACATCAAGGTTTGTTTCAGTAAAAAATCCAGACTGCTTTTTTGATGAGGTTACAGCATGCCTTCGGAAATATGCCAGTATATATCGTAGTGCCTTTGTACATACCGATAATTAACTTCTTACATTTCAATACTAAACATAAATGCACGTATTGCATTCCCAAAATACTGAGCTGAGAGATAAACTTTGAATTGCATGTTTAATGGTATCTGGATGTGTATTTCACTTTTGGTGTTTCGATCGAAAAACACTATTGTTTATTTTCGCTTTTATGAAAGTTTATTTACATTTTATTATTTTTTTTATTTATGAATATCTAAGATGGCGTTTATTGGATATTAATTATAGACATGTCTGAAAGCGAAAGTGCAAGTTTTCTTAAACAAATTAATTAGAAAAATGTTTTACTTTATTTATTTTTAATAAAAGGTTATAACACAGCTTTCCATTTTTTTTTTCAGGTAAGTGTTGGCAAGTTGTTCATCTAAACTCTGAAGCATACGGTGGTGAGTTTATCAGTTTTCTGCATGTTCAATTATTTGTTGTACTTTTCATTTTAATTCATGGCCATATGGACTTTTTTGGTAAAGAGAATTCTTCTATAACAGTATTTGAAAAACCCTTAAATTGAATATGCTGTTACATGTTGTAGCGCGTTTTCTTCGTATGTTTAGAGTAATAAACATTATTATATCTGACCTTTGCTTTTAAAATTATTGTACTTGGGGGATCTACAGATATATTTGTATATTTCAACTCAGGTAGTAATTTCCACGTGTATTGTAATGAGATAATAAGAAGCTTTATATTTATGAATAAAAACAGCACCAACAACTAGAAAAAAAATCTTTAATTTTCACATACATATTTGCTGGCAAAAACGTGATGTAATTTTTATTTCAGAGTTGTAAGAAATTATAGAGGTAAATAAAAAATCCAAAAAATCCTTTTTTAGTAAAATTAATAACGCATTCTTCCTGTGATTATTTGAAATAATTTTTATAGGTTTTAAATGTAGATTGATGTCAGAAAAAGGAATAAAATTAGTGTATACACAATTTTTAAAATTACACAGGAATAAATGCAAAAATTATACGGAAGTATACATTTTGAATGTGCGTAAAATTGATAAAAGAATGAAGCCAATAATTCACATTTATCTTTGAAGAAAGAAAAGACAGTAATGCATCAACTGTGTATTTGTAGTCTATAGTACATATGTATGATCAGAGTAGCACATTCTAAAATTTCATAAGAAAAGCAGTTCATAGACTTTCTTCCTCAACACATTTTAATATTTAGGTGAAGGGGAACATACCCAGAGTGACGTGAATTAAAGCAAGATTTTTTTTTTTAAACTGTAAAGATTTTTCAACTGTAATTTGCAGATGATCAAGTAATTATAGATACATCAGAAAGAGATGTTAGGTATATAAACAAGTTTTAAATTAATAATATTTCAAAAACTTCAGTATTTCTGTTCTCATTGGATAAAGACAAGGATATTCATAGAAAAAGATTCTATAAAAATAGCACTGGAAAATCACATCATCGAAGTGATGAACATTTTAATATTAAGGGGTAAGGTAAAATGAACAACTGTAAAGTTTAATACAGTATTTACCTCCTTGTTTATGGTAAAATATCACATACTTAGATATATATTAGGTAAAATGCTTATGGACAGTAACATAATATCTCTTATGTGGTCATATAAAGTGTAGATTTAAAAATTCATTTAATATGGGCAGCGCTTATTGCGTTTGCCAGAGAGTCGAATGACTAAAATGTCATATATGTCAAGTTATATACAACGAAGAAATAGAAAAATTAGAAGGCATACAAAGACATCACATCAGCGCCTTTATTTATAGAAACAAGAATAAATATTTATTCTAGTTGAAGTTGGTGATACTGATTTTTATAAGCAAAAGCTAAGTACCTCTGTCAATAAGAACTACCTTTATTATAACAATTTAAATGTACAGTACATTTTATTACAGTATATTTTCGTTCTTTTTCTTTCTTTCTTTCTTTCTTTCTTTCTTTCTTTCTTTCTTTCTTTCTTTCCTTCTTTCTTCTTAAAAATTACAAAAGGTTGTACTTATTTACAATTTTGTTTGTTTATAACATAATCTGACAATACCTCACTAGTTTTAAGACCGTTAATATAACGAAATCATTATTTTAAAAAGTGATACAGGAATAAAAGGTTGGCCAAATATTTCTTTTGTCATTCAAAGATGACGAGATTAAATTCTGATCGATTTCGCACTTCACTTTTATATTATTATGAAAGAAATAATATTTGCCATTTAGACATAAAATTTAGAGAAATAAGAATATGTGATGTGCGTCTTGCAGTAAAAACTCATTAGAGTCGATGTATTTAACACCCATTTTCATTTATATCCTAATAACGTTCATTGTAAGAGACGTGTATTTCATTCTTTTGTTTAACGCTGTATATTTATTTTCGTATCACGTAAAAACACTTGTGTATGGAACAGTTTTGGTAACAGTCTGGCAAAAATTAAACTTAAAAATAATACAGTTCTTTTTCTGTGTATAATAAAGATTGTGAAATAGAAAATGGGTGTACATAGATCTAAGACAGATTTACTGCTGTGTGGGTATTGCGAGTAGATTGGCAGTGATAAGGTAGTCCATGAACAAAGGCGGGAATATGTAAGCTGCACACTACAAAACTTCAATTTCAATTGCTCTATTAAGGTCAAGGACTGGATATACCCAATGTTGCTGTATGACATATGCAAGGGTGAATGAAATATAAACCTGTCTGTTTTTGGGTCATTTATTGAAACCAAATTAAATACATAAGATTTTTATATAATTTTCCGGTTTACAAACACATTTTTCCCAATATATTAAGAAGTTCTCGAAGAAAGAGTGCGTTGGATTTCCAGCCAATTGCGCAAGAGTGCTTCCTCGACTTCATTGCCGTAGAATCACCGACCTCCTAATACTTAACGGTCCCAAGATATAGTAATCGTAAGGCGACAAATCTCGACTATAAGGAAAGTGTTGCAATGCTGGCCAATGGATTTTTTTTTCGAGTTCAGTTATTTTCCATTATTAAAACAGCTGTATGGGGATGGGCGTTCTCTTAGAGGAGAAGAAGTACTCGAATCAGTTGTTGATTATTTTTCACCGATTAGTTCTTTATATCTCAATTAGAAGCTGCAATAATAGATCCATTGACTGGTGATCTTAAAGAGAGGAACATAATTGCTCTTGAATCCCAGAAAACTATCAAGATAACTTTACCAAACCACAAGGGAGTTTTGCTTTGATAATAGTTGATTCCTCTACTTCATGCTTGCTTCCACTTCGAGTATAAGGGTGCATTCATGTTTCATCTGAGATTACGATTCGATGCAGAAACATTTTCGATATTTAGTCAAAAGTCTTTCCCACAAGTGCAACCTTTCGCATTCTCGGTGAGACTTCGAGGGACCCATAATGCCGAGACTTTTCGGCAATCCAGTTCATTTGAAAAGATGGGCTGTTCATTTCATAACTTATCCCAACATCAGAAGCAATTTTAGGAATTGTCAAATGTCGGTCACACTCGATAAGACCCCGAATGGTCCTTAATGTCTGGTCCCCAAATTAGTCCTTATGTTTGAAAAGTTTGACCGGATTTACGTGTTCCCTTGCCAAAATCTGAATAATAATGCGATGCGCAATCGACCTCTTGCTCGAACATGATGCTACTAACATACAAAACGCTGTGCGAGGCAAAACGGTTTTCCCATACCAGGCGTGACATCGCAAAAGGCAGCCTCTCTTCGAACAGCTTACAAAAAGTAAGCATTCCTTTTTATATTTGATTCATTCTTGTCTTCCCCCCCCTAGTGTGAATTCACAGGCAGTTGGCAATGATGGTGCATGAATTGAAATGATAAATAGAGAAAAACTTTTTTTATTTCTTTATTCGTTCTAAAGAAGGAAGCGTTCCAGGTCTCAGTTTAGGATACCGGCGATCTTCAATTCACAAGTCTACAGTGACCTCGGTCACCCCTATATCACTAACTTGATATCTTCACGGCGTACATATTCTGGCACTATAAGTATCATTGGAGCAGTAAATATAGATGGTGTGCGGGGGCGTAGTGTTGTAGACTGCTGGGGCTGATGGTTGTGGTCTCGATGTCTGCCCGGGATGCTCACTGATGACGTCTGCTCCTATTCTGTTGAATTTTCATCTCAGGGTCCCCTGGAGTGTTTCGCGGATCAGTATAGATCCACGGGAACGAGAAATGTGTTGCCCAAAAGATACACCAGGTTGACTTGTTCAAATATTTTATTCACAAATAAAATACTGGGATTACTTCCTGACTGCTCGTCGCTGACTTCACTACTTACTTAGACTGACTTTAGAAATGACTTAGACTGCCCTTAACTGGCTTTAGAAAATGATTTAGACTGGTTGCTTTCGTATGACCTAGGCTGCCTGCTTCCGTATAGCTCTTGAATGAATCCTCTCGTGTCTCTCGCGTCTCTTGTCTCGTCTGAATGAATGTCTCTCTGACTTCCGTACCCCAGTTTTCTACAACATCGCCACGCCTCTCGCTAAATTAAATTCCCTCGTGTATTATTCTATTTCCGTGTTATATGATCGTCATTGGCTATCTTGAAATTATTTATTTGTATCTAAGTTCTCCTTATTCGTTGACTTTTATCCGATGACCATTGGCTAGAATTATTCTTTCCCTCCTGACCTAATGTCTTCCCACGAGCTTGAATTTTCCAAGAACAGCCTGTCATAAATTTCGGCCCTTTCCTTACATGCTGATTTCTATTGAAAAATCTTTTGCCTTCCTTAGTTTGTAGATTTCTAAATGTTCTCAGAGATAACGCATGTGTTTAGGGCTGTTTTCAATATCTTGTACCCCCGGCTTTCCTGTAATAAAACATTTTCGTCTCCGTTCTGACATTTTCATTTTTTCTTAAATTATTACTCTGTCTGATTTTTTTCAAACACTGTCCCGTTACAGCCACATGTTTTTTTCTATTGTGAGTTCCTAAGTATTTCCTAGTCAGAAGGTTCGTGACCTAACAAAAGATAGTTTACCCTTTCCTCAGCCTTGTCTAAGGAGCGGTGAAGTGAATGAGGCGTCAGGTATACATCTCTGTCTCTTTCTAACATCTTTTTACTATAAAATTTATACAAAACCCTTTTGTAAGATACCATCACCTGTCAAATGACCTACACATAGGTACAAGTTACAAATTATTTCTATTTCTGTTATACCTATCTCTAAATGATTTCATTATACATATACATAATAATTATCCTTATCAAATCTAATGCCTTTAGAAATATAGCTCTGCGGCCTTAAGTTATTAAATTAATAAAGGCAGCCTTATTTCCGGCTTCAACTTTTAGGTTTGTATCTGTTGACACAAGGAGTATAGGCGCTTATCAATCTGTATAATTGATCACCTATTAATTACCAAAGAATTCTAGTATTATTTGAATGTGGAAACTGGTTGCTTTTGTACTTAATTTTCAAAACTTGGCTTTTTTTATTTCCTCGTAATTTCTAATTTGTTTTGAGAGAGAGTTTAGCAGTAACTAAACGGATATAGAAAGCTCATTTCTACTAGCTCAGTTCTTTGCAATCTTTCCTCCTCAAAATCTTGTTTAATACGAAGATTCATAGTTTTATTAAGGAGTAACTCGGTTCTGGCATGGTATTTAAAAATTGTCTTTATTGTTTAATTTATTATTTTTACAAAGCGTTTCACTTATGACTGGTTGCCTTGTAGTGCCTAACTGCATAGGCACATCTATCGTGCTATCCATTTGTTTGGACCTCGCTTTCCTAGGTAGCTTAATCGCAGATGTTGGCAGATGTGGCATCCACGACGATGGTGATAAGTTTCAGTACTACGGTGAACGACAAAACAGAATTCATAATGCATGCGAAATAAATGGTAGCATTAGTGGGCTAAATTAATGGAGCTTTTGCAACTAAAACGTATGAACGTTTGCTTTTCAGAGATGTTGAAGACCCAACATCAGCATTTAGTTCGAGACAAACACTATAGCATCTAAATAAATGTTATTCCTATCGAATTTTGCGAAATTAAATGGAAATTAAAACAAGAAAGCTGGGATAAAAATGTGACTAATCGAGAGGGCAAAGTACGGCCTGTAAAATAAATAAAACAGCTGCAGAAGTTAAAAGGGGACCCAATTCTTTTCAACCCTAAAACAGAGAGAAAAAGTTTGGAGTTCTGTATACATCTTTGAACTAATGAAAAGGAAATAAAATAGGCAGTTTTAGCAATAATTGAGTATCTGTTGAATTGTGGGAAATACTGCACGTAAAGAGCTTTCAAAATACAAAACCAAAACAAACACTAGGAATTTATGCATTTAATATGGAATTGTTTGGAATGCCATTGCAAATTCAGCATAGGGTTTTAGAGGTTAGGTTAGGTTACTAACATGTGTTAGTGAATATACAAATGCAAGAAGAATAGAATATAGCAATAATATGTCCTATTTTTTGTAAAAGACAAGGGACATAAATGTAGCAATAATAGAGCAATTAGACTGCTGAATTCAGCATACTAACGATATACAGAATTAATAACTATAATTTAAACAAAATGAATGAAATTAGAGGAACAAAATGTATTAAGATTTAGCTGTTCATGTTCTGACAGCATATATAAAACAGAACAAGTAATTCAAAAAAGAAGGGGATTAAAGTTACCAATATATTTGCTATACTTATATTATGAAAACGCTTAATACTGCAAATAGAATGTGTAGGAAATACTAAAAACATAACGCAACCCTAATCATTTAATAAAAATGATTAAAAACTATGTAAGTTTCAATAAAATGACAATGGTCATTGGGGAAGGGGTAAATAATAGACAACAAAAATAAACCAAGAAGTTAATCAGGGGTGTCTCTTATCACCAGAACTTATCAATTTGTATACGAACTATGCCGTTAAAATGTCCATTAAAACAAAATCTAAAGAAATAAGTATTGGGCACCAAGAACTAAATTCAATATTGTTTACAGATGATCAGGTGTCGGAAGACTAAATACAGAAATGTCTTTATGAACTAGAGAAATACTTAAAACTTATAATTTAAAAATATATGTCAAAAAGACAAAAAAGAATGTAATCTTAGTAATAAATCACCGGAGGTGTAAAACAGAACTGAGGAAATAAATATTTGAACAAGCTGCAAGTTTCAACTATTTAAGGCATCCTATCTCATGTTTAAAAATTAGACATTGAAACCCTAGTAAACAAAATTAGAATAATATGTGGAAGAATTAGAGGAAACTAGAAGAAAAACTCGAAAGTTTTATAAGGTAATGGCGGTTCCAGTTCTAACCTATGACTGAGATCTGGACAATAAACGGGTTACAAAACATGGAAAGAAACTGGAGATGGGGTTTTCGAAATCTGTGGCTGATCTCGCCGTATTTGATAAATAAAAAATGAACTATTTGAGAAAAGCGAAATAAATGCATATAATGTAATTGATTAGAAAAAAGAAATGAAAATAAATTTATATAATCGCATTTAATAATGTATGAAAATAGTTCTTCTAACCTACTTACTAAAAATAAAGAGAATTCAAGGCAAATCCAGAACCAGATGGGAAAATGTATTCTGAAGTCGAAAGAGACCATATGTTCTAATCAGGGAGAGCTAATGATGACGAAGAATTTTGCTAATTCCTGAAATGAACGGCCTTTAACGACACTCAAACAAATGTATGGACGGCCTAAATTTGGAATGTAACACAAGATCACATATAGCATGCTGTAAAACACTTTAAACCAACCATGCCCGAAGCAGGTCTCAAACTCACTATCCATAGCCACCAGGTAGGGCGATTCGATGTATTCTACTGAAAATTGATTTTCTGATTTATGTCTGTTTAATACATAAAATATGCGTATTTTAATTTGATTTTCTTAGATTTTTTATATTTGTTTCCCTTTCTGAAATATCGAATTTAAATTTTTTTGTGAAAGGTATATAAGTACTTATAAAAATAAAAAATATACAGGATAAAATTAAAATAGGTTTTATTTTATGGTTTATACAAAATAAATGAGATTGCATTCTCATACATACATAGAAGGGAAAATCTGACAATATTTTAGACACCATTATAAAAAATATATCAAAAACATGAAAAATATTTTAGAAGTCTTATAAACGTATTTGTAAATAAAATACATACATCATCCAGAAACCAGAAGACAAAAGTATCTAGAGTGCAGTGGAGAAGCAAAAGAAAACATCTGCTTACACTGTGACGAGCGAGTGTCTGGAAGTCGCCATGGGTTCACGGGCCACAAGGTTAGAACCGCGGATGTAGGGGCGGTGCCAAGCCGTCTGCTGTAGTAAGCAGCAGCAGCAGCAGCAGCATTTTCTCGGATCAATGGCCGCCGCGTAACCTCCTCCACTTATCTCTCTTCCACAGAGCTTAAATTTCGTGCGAATGTTCAAGCGGCGTAACAGATATATTTGGTGGTTTTAGCCACTCGCTAGTGCTATAACAAAGTATTTTAAAACTGGTCTTGTCATATGATCCCACATGAGTAATCCAATCGCGGCTCTGGTGCATCAGGGTGTGGTGAGTCAAAACAACTATAGGCAGTTTGTTTGTTTGTTTTTCAGGAACCTCGCCATGTGCGGGTTTAGAATATGTAGAGCATTTCGAACAAGAAACCTTTTCATTTTACTGAAATATACTCTGATAAACGAAGATACCATGTCATTTAAAATACATTAGAAAATATAATTAATAATTACTAATTTATGTCACATTTAATTAATTGAAATTTGGAACATTGTCACTATAATTGGCAAATCTCGTAACATGAAATTTCTGAATTTTAGCTTTTTGAATTGCGGTGGAAAATTTTCTTCTGCATGCCCACAGAAGGTCGTGTCTCTATTACTAGTCACAAACTGATAAGTTTAGCAGTAAATTATTTCTGGGTTCCTCTTTCCTTCATAGTTCAAATGAAAAAGAGTATGGAGTTAGACTAAGACTGTAAGGCGGATGGGTAGTTAATTTCGCAACTGAAGTGTATAAAAGTCTACTTCTGCAGGATGGGAAGTTGCACTGTCGAGGTAATGGTGTGTATATCTATACTTTAACTGTGGAACAGAGATAACTGAGCAAAACGACGAAAGATTGAAGTATCATCTTCTTGCCAATATTTCGACCTCTTTTATCGTTTGTTCCCTTATCTTCGTCTAAAAATTTCCTTTATGCCTATTGACGTAAATATTACTCATAAAATAAAGGCATATTTCGTCAAAAACAGAATTTGACCGGTTACATTGCATTTTTTGAGCATTTGCTTGAACCTGTTCACAAATAATTGTTTCTCAATTTCTGTCAAATTTAATATTGGATTGTATTCTTTAATCATTCACACACAACATCTTATTGATTCCTATAAAAGGTTGACTCACGCGTAGGTCTTTACTTATTGTAAATTGTAAATAGTAAACTTGCTGATAGGTTTTATTTTGAAATGACAAATGCATTGTTTAGCGTCAATGACAATGCAGCTAAACTAGAATATTGGAGTGGTAAACAGAAATTGTCTTGGAAACTGAATCGCATTTATGCCCGAAAAAAGATAATCAAACCTTTTATGTTCACATATAATCAATAGTTTCTTTCGTGAATATTTACATTGAAAAAAGTTGAGAAGCACCTATATTTTAAAATAGGTGCTTCTATTGCCTGTTAATTATTACACATTATTTCATGTATTGTTTCTGTTAAAACCAATACAATATTGAGTATTTAAATCAGAAAGAAAGATTGCAGTGATGCAGTAAAACGCCACAATGTTTCTCTCTCTAATGGGGTGAATTTTATCAAGTAATTGCCCAGTAATTGAAATAAAATATTTTTAAAGGCAAACATTAATTTTAAAATACAATTAATTATAGCAATTATCATTGTTAATGTTATCAGTTTATAACATAAAAATATTTTACTTCTGAATGTTGTAGTTCTGCAGTAAAAACGCGTGTTTTATACTTATAAGGTTAGATAATTAGACTTAAAACGCAGGTGAAATTAAATGAGATGATTAGATATTGAAGGTGTGTATACTTCATAATTATAATTTAGTCCAGCAGACAATGACCTTGTTCTAGTAAAGGCATCAATGTTTGTTTACGTTGCGCTACGTAAGGAACGGTACAGAACGCATGCTTTTATCGTACGATTTGAGATATCCTGGTCAAGGATTTTTATGACTGTTAGTTAACTTCCTCTTTTGTAAGTACCAAGAACTGCATATCGGGCTCGCAGTCATATGTTTAATGAATATATTGCTGTTCATGTTGCACTTTCATGTGTTAAATGATGAAGTGAAATATGTTAAGAAGGAATATACACATTAATGCACATAAAAGTCTTGCTTTGCGAGGAAGGATTCAAGAGAAACTTTCAAAGAGAACGGGAAACAGCTAACGGCATTCCCTTTTTAACTACAAAAAATCTTTCAGTAATCTTTAGGGCATATCTGAAGTTAATATGTTCACTTTTTAACGAACTGTTATAATTAGACTTGCGTGCTGAAACACGCCTGAAATAAATAATATATTAATAATATAATGTATAAGTAACCATTAAATGATTATTTTTTACTTCGTTTCAATTATTTCAACAATTCATTACTGAAGTACAAACCTTGTATATGTATTTTAATTAAGAAAAATTTAAATACAGCATATGCAGACGATGCCAAAAATGTATACATACTTCAAGCAAAGAAAAAACTGCATTAACATAACAAAACTGAACTCACACAAACAGAAAATGATGAACACTAATTATTTTTGACATTTACGCTTACAAAATTTCCTTAAAATGCCCACCATCGGCATGTATACACTTCTGGGTACGTTGAACTACTGATTGAGCAACGTTTGCGAAAGTATCCTCAGCGATTGCAGCACATGCCGTTTCAATTTCTTCCCGAAGTGCTGCCAGTGTTGCTGGTTTTCTACGATATACAACATTCTTAAAAATTCCCCATAGGTAAAAGTCCAAGGAAGAACGATTTTGTTCTGTACACATGCCTCCATTGCCTTTGAACTTCAACAACATTCTCGATTTTCCAATATCACTTCAAAATTGCTTTCCGGTGCTCAAACGATAATCTTGACTCCATTTTGGTGTAGTAACGCTAGCATAACGTAATGTGAGTCACACCTGTTTACAGAACATTATATGATAACCTTGACTTCATTTGTTCATTGTTGATTTACAATAATTTTGGCTTCATTTGTTCATTATTGAATTTCCTGTCACGTAGCAACGCTATCATAATGTATGTGAGTCACATCTGTTTACATAACATCATACTATACATTACTGTTGTTTTTTGGTCCAACTTTGAAATATGTTAAATAGATATCTACTGTGAAAGTGTGTATACAGTTTTTGGCATCCTCAGTACATTAGTAACATAATATATAAGTAACCGTTATAAATGATAATTTTTTACTTGATTTCACACATTCGTGGAATTATATCAATAATACATTACTGAAGTACAACCCTTGTGTACTTATATTTAATTAACAAAAAATGAAAATGGTATACATAAACTAATATGATGCGACTGAGTAATTTTCATACAAGCAACCCGCTTCACATTATTTCATGACTTGTAGTGCAGAGGGCAGTGGCTTGTGACGTTACGTTTGCGTATTACGGTGTAGTATGCAATCCTTGAACGTAACGCAGCGTCAACGAACGTTGATCTTAATTCCGCCTTTAAGGAATTTTGCGCTGCTGTTTACACGCATTGTTTCTGAATGTCCTTCAATCTAAAACCGCTATATTAATATTCGGTTTTTTCGCGCATTAGGTATCAGAACTTAAAACAGCATTCTGCAATTTATACATGAGAACTAGCAATGTACAACTTACAACAAAACATTGATCCGACTGTTAAAAACTGAAACGGATCATTGCTTGCCAGCCGAACGCACGATATTGTGACAGGTCCTCACACCCAAGCATGCCCAAGAGTGAATGAATTTAGATAATTTAAATAATAATAATTATTACAAATTATACAGCCTGTAGTAACAAGCAGGAACATTTCTTGTATCACGAAAATGTATTCATGGCTACCTGGACGTATAGCTCTATGACAATAGGGAAAAAGTGCCTTTTGTAATCATTTGTGCTCTCTTGTACTGATAATGGCTCGAACAATGGGTATCTCTATTGTAACAAAGCTAAGTGCATACTGGTGTCCGAACAATAGATCCTTTGTATCTTAGTTACTGAAGATGCTCTGAAATTCGTTAAAGGTAGAAGAGGAATAGGTGTCGGCGGTGACATCATTACACCGTATGATCAGGAGCTCCCTTAGGGGTCTAAGAGGCGATGAATTTAAAATAAGCGTGTTTGGGAGCTCAAGAGTTCACCAATAGAATTTAAATATTTTAAAAGCTCTGGAAGCCATGGGCGCTTTACTGTGAACCCTGTGAGCTTTTGTAATCACGTGGCGACGTTTTGAATTTCGTATATAAGGGGAAAAAACTTTGCAAAAGCACATTTTTGATGATCAACATCACTTTACCAGAGGCAGTAGCAAGAGGTACTCAGATGCGTCATATGTAATTAAACGTCTCAATGTGTTTAATGAAGAAAGATTGTGTGCTTTGAACTTCCTCCTTTCATCTCCCTCCTCCCGTGACCACTAAGACACGAAATGCGACTTCGGGCCCCTGAATGACCCGAGGTATAAAGTGGGACCCTCAGGTACATCCAACAACAGCATCACCATCTGCATATAAAAGCGCTTTAATATATGTATTGAATATTATACCATATAATTAACTTTTGAGATGCTACCTAGAGAAACAGGTGACAGTATGTTAAGAGTCAATTTTTTGAGTACTGAAAAATAGGAGTAGACAATTAGCATATACCCTCGTAATAATAGGCTCATAACTTAATAAGAGTATTAAAACATGTAGATGTCTATTTTTAAAATAGTTCATAAAAACATGTATATACACGTTATTTTATTCAATGTTGGTACTTTTTATACATAGGGAAAGAGTATGACGTTATTTTCTAAATTATTTTTAAAACTGTTCTTTAAAACCTTTTTTTAAATATATAATTTGAGAAAATTCAATAAATAATATCTATTTTGAAACACGGTTTCATCATCAACACATTATTCTTTTAAGCTATTTTTTGAGAGTTTATAATGATTATATTTGTGCTGTTTATTACCCTAGAGACTCTTAATTAATATTCTACAATTATTATTCCTTTTTCATGCACACTGCTGCCAGTGACGGGCGCTTTCGTTTTCGTTATCATTTTCTACTTCACACATTGGGCTATTATAGACTGCATATGTCTCCAACAAAGACTTATTCAACTACCTTTTTATCAATCGACCTAAATTTCAATCTTAAGCATTGAGTATATTTACGGCACGTTAAAGAACTCCATAACTGAAAAAAGAGGTCACTGGACAAAATTACTGGCCGTTTTGCTTACAAGTAATACCTCAGATGACGATGGAAGCAGTGATTGACCACTTATCACTCTGCCCTCTGTAGGAAAATAAGCATAACTAAATGCTAATTGACACAATATTCTCTTTCCCTCTTAAAGAGCGGGCCAAGCCTCGAAATGGGCTATGCTCCCTTAGTGATACAAGAAGAAGAAGAAAAGTAAAGAGCGAAAAAAAGAGATTGTGCTGTTAACGTTAGAACTCGGGGTTTGAAAATGAACAAAATGTCATTCGTCGAGGAAGTTTTCCTGCAACTTTCCGGCAATTTTTTCATAACGTTTGTTCGCAGAAAACTTTACAAATGTATGCCCCATTTACCATGTACTTTTAGAAGAAAACTATAACACTGTTCAAACAAAGTGGTTTTAGGGTTCGTCACCGTAGTAGCATTAAGGGAGCTTAAAATGCCTTTTTGAGCAATATTTCTGCAAAAGTTTTTATTCTAACCATGCCATAGGCCAGTTAAAATAATCCACGTGGACGTTGGATTTTGCTAGCAAACTTGTTACCGAGCCATGTCCTGTTTGTTGCATTCAGAAAACGTTTAGTGACATTGCTTGTGGAGAAGTATATCATAAATATTTTTGTTAGCAGAGATAACGTGACAGCACTAGAAGCACTTTTTTCTTCAGCCTCAGTAGATTAATCATCCGTACAAAGATAAACGTGAGATTAAAATCAAAACAAAATTATTTTGTAGCATATTTATATACACACTAATATTAACACTTATTACAATAAATATAAAATATTTCAAAATAATGTGTTGTTTGTTTTATTATTTCGTAGATAGGAAAAATGTATATCCCTAAAAAAAAACTTTAGAACTAATTTCCTAGTTTTGCACAGCGAATGCTGTCTGCAAATGAAATAACTTATGTACTTATGAGATTTGTTGACGAAAAATGAAAAGTAAAAGATTTCTTGCACTGACTTCACGTGCATATTTCTAGCCATCAAACGACTTAAAAGCTTAATTTTTTTCATTGGATCTCTCCTTCAAAGGAAAAAAATTATTTCCCTGAGTGCTTAACAAATTAACTGTAGCTTAGGATTCGCAATTGTTCCTGTGTATAAGGCGAAATCTTAGAGGATTCTCAGGAATGTATGTTGGACACACCTTGTACCGGAATTCTTCGTAGTGATATTCTACACGATACTTGCGGAACATCTGAAACAAAACATTATCTGAGTCAGAAGATTTAATATTTGTACAGAGTGCAAGATAAATTTTTCAGATTGAGTTCTTATACACATTCTTAATATTTCGTCAAGAAAAAATATGAGCTACGGCCTAGGCATCTATAAAGCATTATATATGTAAAAAAAAAAAAAAAAAAAAAAAAAAAAAAAAAAAAAAAAAAGTAATCTTCCCATATATTCCACATTCTTAAGACGAGTAAAATCCTCAAATGTTCCCACTGTATTGAATTTCGACAGGCGAAATAACAGGATCTCAATTTATATCAATCAATGAAAATAAACAGTGCGTGCGCAATATTGCATATGGAGTGAGCAGACACACCACATTTTCTGTCACGTTTGCCTTGTTCAGCTGTCACTGAGATGGTTGAAATGCATTTGGTAACCACCCGTAAAACAACAAATACTACAATTCTGAAACATATCACTTCTAGAAATGTTTTATGTACTTTACAGTCCATCTTGTATAGTAATTGCTTTCCAATTTTTATTGCAACAAGTGTGTAGTTTCTCTATTTGGTCATAAAAAATATGAAGAACTACTTTCCTGTCATTGAAGTCATTAAGCCAAAACATTTAGCGGAAAAGATTAAAGATAGACACATTTATAGCAAATAGGGCTTATGGGTCAACCAAAGAATTGAACTCCAAGACACCTTGCAAATTATTGTTCCTTTGAAAGTATATAAAAGAGGGATAAGAGATATATGATCATCTGAAGGCTGTTTTTCTTTAAATCCACTATTTTTCTTGTATAAATGGGGTAAATTTATCGTAAATTTTGTGAAGAACATCATTTTCAATGAACTAACTTGAATAAACTAGATGCTATTTTAATATAAAGTTTCAACAAACTTCAACAACTAAACTAATATTTGATTAACTTCTCCCGAAAGACTGATTGGCCTCTTTTTTTGAAAAATACGTCATTATTATTTTTATATTCAATCTAGATCAACTCCCATAGATACCATTTTGTTGAAACACATTTGAAACGAGCGAAATCTGCTAGTTGCATCCTAGTATTGGTTGATAGACTGCTTGAGAATTCAGCTGAATTATTTCGATTTTAGAATGCCGGCGTGCAAGACAGATATTAGGGCTCTACTTCTAGGCATATAATTATTTTTTAGTTTACTTTGGAGCACAAATCTAAAAACTATATTTATTTTAATACTTTGGAATTTTTCCCTCATATACTTTTCATTGCCTTTCGGTAAAATCGTGCAGATTTTCATAATCTTGTAACTTAATGACTATATGCCGCACATCATTATGTTCGGCAATATATGAGTTGTTCAGATTACTATTTTAAGGCATTCTACAGCTACGTCTCTATAAGTAAAACAATTTTAACAAAACATGGTAACGTTGGCGAATTTTTGCATGAAAAGTACTAGACCTAGGAGTGTAATATTTCATAAAAAGCTTGTCTTTTATGTTTATATTACAATTTAAAAGGTGTAAGGTCAATATTTCTGACAATCCGTACGATAAATAGAATCATTCCTTACGAACAATAATTCAAATGGTATTTTGAACACATATTTATACGAAACTTGGATTATTTTCTGATCTAAAATAAATATAGATAATTTTAGAATAATACCGAACAATTGCTATTAAACTTTGCATTAAGGTTTAACTATTAATATCTGCAAGTGTAGTGGTAACCATTACTTGCCTTATAGACACAAGATAACGGATTCAATACCGGCCAAGGTCGATTGATTTTTAGGGTGTAAAAATCGTAAGTATGGCTTCCTTCGAAAGGGAAGTAAAACTGTGGGTTCCGTGACGTAGATTTACAGCAGTAAAAGAACCTCAAGGCTGAAAGAAGAGACCTCCGAGCAAAATTTATTGGCCGTTTTTTAACACCTTGAATTGAATGGGACGCTGCTGACCTGAAAAGGCAAATAATCCGTAAACGATCCAAATAAATAATAAATATCTGCACAATGCGTGAGCGGTGACAAGTGTGATATCTTAAAGTAGTTGTGAATACAATAAACATTAGATAGACACAATTCCAGCGGTAGTGACCTTCAGTGCGTTTACCTATTGCTGACAGAACAAGGAATATTGATTGTTGTACGAAACAAAATTAAGTGATTATACATTTTATAGTAAAACTGTAATACCCACATCGAAAGTACCAGAGTTGCTCAATAAAGAATTATAAATAATTTTGACATTTCCCATTCCTTGAAAATGGAAAAATGAGATGACTGTAAGTTTCCTAACAGAAATAACTTTGGGGGGGGGACTGGGGTTTAATGGTTGATAGTTCACACAGTGCTTTGATGTTTGGCCTCAGAATCGAAATGATATAGCCCAGTTTCAACAGGTGATTACCTTTGAAAGAAACTCATCCTCAACTGCAGACGAATCTGCAAACCATCGACCTTTTTTTTTCGGGAACCAGCAGTCTTGGAAACCACCATGCAGGTGCAAATGCACATATTACATAACTGGGTACAATGTTAGTGGCACCCAGTGAATTTTTTAGAATTTCTTAAAGTGTTCTTAATGTAACTTGACGATCCCCTGTCACAATGACAGCAGAGGTGATAATGTTTTCTGCCATTAGACCATAAACTGCTGTCTTGGGTTCAACTTCCTTTGAAATTTATTGCCTTCCCTCTGTAAACATTTTAAATCATATTTGAGCTGTAGGTGGAACTGAAAACGTTTCAATTTGCACATTTACATATTAAAATATTAGAGCGAAAAAGTATGCATATAAAAAGTTGATCACTCTAAATTAAAAAAATCCTCCTAAATAGTATTGATGCTGATGTTATTGTATTTTATGCTACAGCGATTATGATATACCCCGAATTATTAACTAGACTTATGTTTTTCAGCATTAAAGCTATGGCGTTCATTTCAGCATTCCATCAAAGTATAAACTTTTTAAATGCAAATTTGCATTTAAATACATTAAGATTTTTATTTCAAATTTCCCTATCATTTCTCAGTTAGCATCCTACAAAGATTAATGGTGTTAGCATAAGTTTAAATGTTACATGGCAATATTTCCTTAACTATTTGCGCTGAAAATATTCGGTGAATTCTATTTCACTCTAGTATTTATATTTTGACTAATATTTTATTAACCAATAAATATTTTCTGTGGACTCGTGTGTGTAACATTTTCATGCTTATTTATACCCCTCAAGTTCAAATGAATAGCAGTGCTAGAAAGATTTGCATAGTTTCTGAATTGAGCTGTGGCTTTCAATTGGCAAACTATGAGTCAGCAACAATACTTCTTTGTAAGTATTTACGTTAAGACATGCAATATAGATCCATAAGTTTCCGGCCTAACCATTTTCTAGATATGATAAAGACAAAAACTATATGTCACTTTTCAATATAGTTGCCCTTTATTGCAATACACTTCTCCAATTTTGAATTAATATTTCAATCTCCACCTCCCCCAAAAAACAGTGAGAAGTCTTGTCTGAAAAATGGGCATAAACTGCATCCATCACTTCTTCGTCAAACTTAAATGTCCTTCCTCGAAGGTTCTTCTTGAGTTTTGAGAAGAGGAAATAGTAGTCACTGGGAGCTAAATCTGGGATGTAGGGTGGGTGGCTGGTCTCCTTGAAGCTACATTTCTTCCACGCTCCTTTGCAACAAGAGTTATGTGTCCAGGCGCATTGTGTGAAGAAAACGCACACCACCACTCAGCCTTCCTCGCCTTTTCTCTTTGATGGAAGCACGTAGTCTGTGAAGTAGGCCAGTATACTACTCCCCATTTACTGTGGTATTCCTCTCCTTGAAGTCAATGAAGAGCACTCCGTCACAGTCCCAAAAGATTGTGGTCATGATCTTCTTGGTTGACTGAGTGACCTTGTCCTATAGAGGCGATACTTCGCCAGGTTTACGCCTGCCACTCCATTGATTCACTTTTGGACAAGGGATCATAGCAGAGAACCATGGTTTCATCTCCTGTAACAATGGTTTGCAGAACATCTCTCTCGTTGCCACGGTAGAGCTCCTAAAATGTCTTTCAAATATGACTCGTTGCTGCTTTATGACTGAGGAGAGAAGTCTAGACACTCATCTTGCACTAACCTTATTTATAATTAAATGTTCATGAATAATTCGAAGGACTGTGGTTTACAAAGGCCCAACCTTGCTGCTATTTCTGTAACTTTGAGCTGCCGGTCATCCATACTTTCTCCTTCCCAAGAGCGATGTTTTCTGGAGTGAGTACCTCCAAGGGCCAACCTGCACTCTTTTCGTTTTCAATGCTCTCTCGACCCATTCGAAAAAGTTTGGCTCATTCTTTTACGGTAGATTATGAGGAAGATGCGTCCCCATATACACCGCCCAATCGCTGTTTAATTTCATTTGGAGTAAGTGCTTCTTTTGTGAAGAACTTAATAACAGCTCGACACTCCACTTTGAACATGTCGCAACCTTCTACACATTGCCTTCTTTATGCAACTGTATCTGAACAACTGAACACAGCGGAGCGGAAGTTACAGCTGCAACTATTTACTTAACAGATAGGGTATTATACTAGATAAGTGTTTTGTGAAGGCGATAATCCTTATCGGCGAGGCCGGAAACTTATGGATCTACCCTCGTAAGCGAACGATTTACCTTAGCAAGCAAGATCTGCAGCTCAACTTCAGCAAAACGCCGTCCAAGGCACGTGCGACGTCCGTAGCCGAAGGGAAGCGAAGCAAAGGGGTGGATCTTATGCGCGCAAGGCGAGGATTTGATCCATCGTTCGGGAAGAAAGTTCTTGTGTCCTGGGAAGTACTCCTCTTTGTTACTCACCACCAAATGAGGAAAGATGACATGTGTCTGCAACAGTAATGGCTTAAGTGACTTGCAGACTTTAGTGTACAGTTTTTATAGTTCCTCAATGTAATGAGAATTTAGCGAAATGTTGCTATATAAAAAGATGGTTGGCAACAATTAAATACATAAAGTTCGCTTAAAATTGAGTATCATTATGAGAATATTCTTCAACTTGGATCAAACATATATTTTCTCTTAGTGTCTTTATAAAGGAGTGAAAATTTGTACAAACTGGAGCATTGTGAGCATGACATGGCATGGCAAAACTCTTGGAAAATATTCTTCTATAAATTAAACTCATTTTTGTCACCTTGATCAAAAATCAATATGATAGCACTAAGTATCCTTCATCTTTAAGAAAATTAGCTGTGAATATATGAAAGATATTTTGTATCAATAATCAAAATAAAACAGTATTTTTGCGTAAGTTACCTGTAAAGTTATCAAGAGGCATATCCTTGGTGATTATGTCGCTTAAAACACGTGCATTTTTGCCTGGCAATAAAACGCGGAACGTGCAAGCAAACAAAAGGATATTTTGTTTTACTCACCCCTTTAGGTATCCTGTATCCGGCAACGACAACATCTGACTGTAGACTTCGACCGTTACCAATAATAACGGGGTACATTCTGAAAATTATAAAAGTGTTATATTTGTATACACGTAACTGACAGATTTTGAGAGATTTTCCAAGCGATTCCAAATTAGTTTTGCTTTATATACCTGTTTCTCATCAGTGGCTATCATACCGAGACAAATCCATGTATGTCCTTAAAGCACAGCAGCAAAGGATTGCAGTGTCTATTGTTCGATGGTATTAAGTTATGAATTTATGACGACTCTGTATTGCTATCCGGCTCACAGAATGAAACGATGTGATCTAATTTGTCTTGGAATTGGTTCTCCTGTTCTACACTATTCGTTTCTTGCTTATTATGTAATTTCCAGTATGTTGTTAGCACTTTTAAATATATGCCAATAAGCAGATATAAAAACTGTGGATATTCACTGCACAATTAAAATATGCTTAAATTACCAAAGACAACTTTCCTTAAGATATTTGAAGAGTGTAGGTTATAGAATTAATTCTGAGCATAGTGTTGCAGAATAAAACTCTGTTTAAAACTTCAATGTACTTAGCATCTAAATGCTATATTCTTGATATGCCAGTAATTTTAATACTAGACTATTTTTCATCAGTATTGTTTGTAATACTAATGAATGTTTTCAGACAGTTCCAAAAACATAAGCCAAGCTACATATGAATGATACGAGACATACTTTGCAGTGCCATTTTTTTTGTCAAAAATATAAGAACTAAAAGAACGTATTTCAATTTATCAAATCTTTTTTTTTCAAAACAGCTTGACATTTAATACCCTTTAATGGTTTAATTTCTCTTTTATTACAATTTTGGAAAGTCCTTTTCTATATTTTTATTGTTTTAATTTAATCTGTGCCAAACAATACCTTGTAATTGACATATTGTAAGGTTGGCAGACTGCCAGAGTAATATATCATATTTTTATTTATTTGCTGCATCATATTTTATTTTTGGAAGGTTTGTGGTCTTGTAGGGCTCTTCAAGTCTTATGATGAACCTCAAGCATAATTATTTGCAAAGATTGAGAAAAAGAATAGCTGTGTTAACACTGAATATTCAAGACAACAGAAAATATGCATGATATAACTGTTCGTAATTTCTAAATCTTTTCATTACAACGCTAATTAGAACACCGGTGTTCTAAACGTAATGTTCAAACTTCTACGATTGAGTAGTCACGCTTCCAACAAAATCAGACAAATTGGAAATGTGATTGGGGCTAAAAATATTACACATTTTAATAATTTTTATACAAAAACACAAATGTGCGTAATTTTTTAAAAGCTACAGGTTGTCTCGATTACTTTTACCTGCAGTTCTTACAAGAAAACACTGCCTGCATTGCTAGAGATCATTCAGAGTTACTTTTGGTATGAACTCTGTGCTGAATATTTTTCTTTATCCAGCAGTTCGATAGCATTTGAACCGTCCATTAGGCGAGGAGGCAATTGACCTGCTTGTTTTTACTGACGTAACTTCATTTTTATTTTTACATAAGGGCACTTGACGAGATAATGCCCAAAGTCTTTTAATGTGTAAAACAGTCACATGTTGCAGAACATGTATTGAAGTAAGAGGCCACACTTCTGAACAGATATGTAAAAGATCACAATTTAAAATGAAAATTTAACGAATTTATTCTCAATCACATCTAAAAACTTTCTCTATTTTTTATCATTTACAGATTCAATTTTAGGTCTATGGTTATTTAACAAAAACTTCTATTTTACTCTGTACTATTAATTCTAAAATTTGTGGACACTCGTTATATCCGGGAATAAAAGGTAGTATTATCTTTTATCGTACTGTCAAAAGATGGTCACATATCACATTATTACATTCGAACTTAAAATCTATGCAATTAGCGAAACTATATAAAGTGTGTAATTTACCTGTGCTAAAGGACTAAATTTTGTTAACACGGAGTAACTGTGTAAATAGATCTTTTCCCCTTCATATCAATTTATTATAAAATTGATCATTCCGTAGTCAAGTGGTAACGTTTGTGACTGCTAATCCAGAGGTCCTAGGTTCGAATCCTATTCAGGTAAAATTGTCTGGGTAAGGTTTTTTTCTGGTTTTTTCCTTGCCCTAAGAAGGTGAAATCTAGATATTAAGCAGCTGAGAAATACGAACTCATTTGTGTCACCATTAATTAATTTAATTTCATTCAACCCCATTTATGACTACAGGCTATTACACCCAAAGTATTCACGTCCAATTTATAGACGTCGCGAGAAGACTAATGTAATAAAAGCAACGATAAATATAACATTAAAACACATAGTGGTCTCTAGTGAATTTGTAAGACTGTTGACTCCAACAATAAATACTTGCTAGTCTAGTGAAGCTTCAGGAAGTACCGCAACTGTACAACTGCGAGTACTCAATTCGTTAGGATCTGTTGTGATAGTGAACTTGCCGTTAATAATTTTATGGAAAACCATAAGTTGGCTCCATATTAAAAGGAAATGTTTTATATATTTTAAATCTTGGAAATTGCTCGTGAAATAGTTACGTGTTCAGGTTATAATTTTCAATAGCTTTATTGTTTGATAAGAATATTCTAATTTTTTAATTTTTTAATCTTGGATAACACTGAGTCTTTTTAAATGCCTTTGGAAATATTATCTTGGATTCGAGACTTTCGTCAATATAATTTTAATATCTATGTTTATGACTTGAAATATAATATATTTTAATGAATACTTAAACAAAGCGTAATCAGTGAAGTACATCATTGTCAAATGCCCATTTGCACTCTCGATGGACTGCAGTGCAATCAGATTATTTAAAGTAATTCTGATATACATTACTTAACTTCAAGTAAATGTTAGAAATACCGTGCGATCAGTGGCGCTTTCCCCCGCGGTACGGAGTTTTTCCTATAAGCGAGTCCCCACTTGTTTGCCGCACAGTAGAGAGGGTGGCAAGCCCGTTTGCTTATTTGTTGACCTTGCTAACTGTCGCAATCGTAGCACAGCTGTTCCCGGGTGTGGGTTGTATAATACGTTTCTTAATTTGACAGTATACATGAAGTGTATTATGCTGCGTGTGTTTACAACGGCACAGCTTGTCTTTATGTACGATTCATATGTGAAAGAATCGTAGCACTAATTATTTTGAGCTTACAGTTAATTATATTACTTACGTGAACACCTTACTAACCCCTTTTTTTCAGAGAATTAACCCACAGGGAACGTGTCATGCAGTTTTTCAACAGGATTTTGCTACTGCTCACACGGTGAATAATTTCATGAGAGCATTCACAATGTGTTTCCATAAGAAGGGTTATTAGTAGGGAATGCGGTCCCCCTGTGTACTCCAATTTAACCCCTGCGATTAACTTTGGGATAAATTAAAATAAATGTCGTGTACAAGATGAACCCGTACAAGAACTCAAAGATAATATTGTCAAAAAATTGTCCGGATTTCTCAAAATGCACTAAAGAGATACCAAAAGTGTATGGAGAGTGAAAGTGGGAATTTTCAACACCTCGTTTGATATTTAGGTAAATAATGAGCCTCTCTTGTTTTATTGTTTTAACCTCCCGCTAATCACCGAGATGCGGCTGGCCGGCTAACAGGCTAACGAGCGGCGCGCTCGCTCGTAGCAAAACACTCCGGGGGGAAACCAAACTGATCGCACGGTATTTGTTTCTATCTCCAAGCATTCATACTATCCCCGACTATTTGACAGTTATTTTCGAAATATGGTCCGTCTCTTGCTACGGAAGTTTCAAATGTCCCTAAGGTGCAAGAATTATTACATACTTTGTAAATAATCTTTGCTTCAATTTATGCATTTTTACTTTACATTCCTCATATACATACAGTCTGAAAACTTTAGCTTAAGGTTTTTCGAACTACATTCACGGACTCCGTGAACACTACTCATAGTTTATGCCTGAAAACTCCCTGGAAAGGGGCACTATGCTTTCTCACTTTGTTTGCAACACGCCGATGCACAAAGCGAGCATTAAATATTCACACCTTATCGCTAACAAGGCATGCATTGTGGTCTTGAAGGTAACAAACACACAAATTTAGAGTGATGCAAGAAATATGATGCTAGAACAACCAAAGACATAAAGGAAACATTTTAGATGAGTTTTTCAATCAAAGGCTCACAATGTTCAAAATAGCCTCCTGCGTATACATGACTGTTGCGTAATTTTTTTTTTTCAAGTATAAAAATAAATATAACAAATCCTAGCATCTATGAAGAATGGAAAATTAACATCTGTCAAGATAAATAATCCATTTGTTCAAGAAAGACCCAGCGTTTGTTCAATTTCATCTGTGGGTGCTAAAATAACTATAAAACGGATAGACAATTTCAGTTAAAGTGAATAATATCTTCTTGAGTTGATATTCCCTGAATAAAAGCTCTTTTTCACCGGCAGCTGCTGCCATACCTTCCGCGGACACAAATGGCACGTTGCTTACTGAACTGATTACACTTTTGACAATGGAATCGTTTATACAGCTCATATCTCCAGTGCAGCAAAAAGAAAATACGATTGCTGGAAGCTGTAGACGAGACCTGGAAATCCTAATCTCCCATTTAACAAATCGTTTTTAATAGTTTTGTGTTCTCCATGTAAAAAGGTCTATGTATATCAAGCGGAAGAAGGGGAGAGGAAACTGACTGTAAACTCACTGTAATGAAGTTTTTCCTAAGTTTCTTATCTCTCTAGAGCTGATCTTAGAATTTCAGAAACAAAAAAACTTATATAATGTGTTTTTGCTCATAAGAATGTTAGAAACGTTCGTAAACATTCCTTTGTGGAATTTCCCTCTATTTCTTACTGCTTCCCCTTGATGAAATACAAAAAGTTAATACTCTTTACACAACATTTTATACAAACCGTAATGTTTCCTTAATGCAAGCCTTAAGATACGGCAGTTGCTCCAGATGTTTCGCTGTCAGTGGAGAATCTGCAGTGGGTATAACCCTCATTAATTCTTGATATAAGAGCTCTTGTTTCTTCGGGTTGCGTGCCAGCTGGTACAACGTGGATGTCACAGCTACCGAAGTCTGTAAAATAATAACGAAGTGAGTAATATCCAACATTTATTCCACTTTGTATGAAAGCCGCATTAAGTGCATATTTTAATGTCTTAAGTAAAGTAATTATGCATGCAAGTCTTGTTAATTTCATAAAAATTCAGGGACACATTGTTAAGAAACACTTTTGGAGATTTGTGAATGAAGTTTGCAAGGCTTATTTTTACTACTTTTATAATTTCGTATTTATGCGTTAAATATTCATTCAAATTATTTTAATACTGTGACCTGTTTTACAGCTAAGTCCCCATTTTTTAGTAATATTCTTATTATTTTATTTAACAAGCACAACATTTCAATTATTATAGACTGAGTTAAGTGTGACATAAATTGTCAATTGAGAAGTTCTGCTGCATAATCTATTTTCCACAAAAGAACAACTGAATGTTGAAAGCGATACTAACAAGTTGAAGACAGTTTTACCGAAAATAATCACTATTTCTGAACGTAGTTTACAACGAAGGCTATAATATTTTTGGTTCGGTGAATTTGCAGTGGGTTTAAAAGTACAGGTTTTATCAAACTCTGAAAAATAATCATTGACGGCGTCAATAACAGCCTCGTTCTAAGAAATTTTCTTCCTACTGTACCGAGCAAAACGCTTGAATCTCAGAACTTAAAGAAATTGCAATATACGAGTATTACCATTTCGAGCATTTTACCGTTGTGATTATACTGGCAAAAAAAAAAAAAAAATCGTGCAACAATTTTAATCCATTTTTCTTTCAATTCACCTTGTAAACGGTCCGGCAACATTGTATAAGTAAGAAAGAATGAATAAAATATAAAGAGGAAATTAAATTTTACCACTTGTGAATAGTACGGGGCTAGACACGCATTTGAGACGTTACGCCAATGAGTTGTATTTGTTCAGGCAACAGGTACGATCTTCCTTTGTCATCGCATTATTATTTTTCGGCGCTAGAGGTCGTAAAAGCGGTCACCATTTTCCAAATATTGAGTGCAAAATTTGAGGATAAGACACAAAGTATACGAGCAGCACATTTCACAGAAAGGCGAGAAACTGCGGAAAATTAAAATAACTACGTTGAACTCGGACGAGCGTAACGAAAACAAACATTCTGGCTGTTCGGGACCTCATACAGCGTGACCGACGTTTGACCATATCTGATATCGCTTCTGAACTTGGTGTAAGTTATGAAAGTACTCATAATTTCAGATATTTGGAATAGCGGAAAGACCCGGCAAGATGGGTTCCTCGATTTCACACTGAGGATCAAATGGCTGTACTGTACTTGAGGGAATGAGTATCAAAGGCTTTTAACACAATTACGGATCAAGGAGAAATGTTTCTGCATAGACATATTAACCTGAGAATGTCAAAGCAAAACTGTTATTTTGTAGTAACGGCAAAACGTGATTACTAGCGAAATAGACAAACCAAATTGAAAAAGTTATTTTCACGAAAATTACGCCCGTCCCCATACAGCTCGAGGAAATCCACTGGACAGCATTGGAATACCCTCCCTACAGTCTAGACTTATTGCGTGTTTGGACCGTTAGGCCCCATTCACAATGAAAATGAAACGTAACGTAAATTTATATGTAAAAGCTAGATGCTATGTATTGTAATGGAAACATTCACAATGAACCATGTAAACATAAAAATAAACGTACAATTAGATGTAAACTTAGAAGCTTGCAAGGTCCAAGTTTTGCGTCTACGTCTAACTTGAACTTAAGAAATCAGCCAATCAGAACACAGCTGCTCTGTTTGTAGAGCTCTATGGTAGAATTTATACTTACTCGGAGCACGGAAATCAAATGCAACTCTTGCTGCCTGCTGTCCGGAGATACGGGGGCAAAGCCGAAGGTAGTGACCACAGATATCGCTAGATAATACTTTCAAGCGAATAGTACCACGTACAGAATGCGCTATATATTGATGTTTATGAATATTTTTCTGCTGCACTCAAAAGAGATTTGCCAGCATTACAGTGATTTACCCGCCCCTATCAATTTATATTTACGAAAAACCACTGGGTTCGCACTGGTTTCTAAGATTTACCCGAGGTTAGCGTTAATATGTGTATATATATACGAATTAATTGCGAATTCCAATAAGGGCAGATTTGCCACCGTTACAATATTTTACCCGCCTAACCATCACCTGTCAATTTATATTTAAAAGTTATGGAGGACAACGTATAGTTTACATTATGTTTAACAACAACAACAACAACAACAACAACAACAACAACAACAAAAAAAATAACCATGAAACAGTTACACTGCGGCCACGCACAGTAGTTCGTTTCCCTCTGCTGTCGCTCGGGACTTGCAGCAGCTAGCAGCAGGAGTTGCACTTGATTTCCGTGCTCCATGTAAGGGCAAGTTATGATAGAAAGATCTGAGGATCAGTGACTCTGTACACAGAATGGCGTAAATGGACAAAAAATTAATTGCATTCTAAGAAAGCTATCCTTGTTCATACTACTCCAAGCAAATTAGTTACTGCACTTTGCATATGCATAAACGCTACCGCCGTCTGCTCAGAAGCAACTATTTTCAATCAGCTGTTAGTTGATCTTCGTCTGTTTTTATTTTTGATTGGCTAATATGTATGTTTGCGTCTTTCATTGTGAATGTGTACATACTACTAAGTTAACGTGTTACGTCTTATTTTATTATGTTTATGTTTAATTTTCATTGTGAATGGGGCCTAAGAAGCACTGGGAGGAGCAACAAGGGTGTAAGAATATTCGTGTGCAATACTGGAAATTCAACCCCACTCTTTCTTCGGTATTGAGATTAAGAAATTTCCTATTAGCTGAGAAAAATGCTTCTGTAAATCGGAAAAGTATATAGAAAAATAAGAGGAATTCCATTTTTATTTCACTTGGTTTCAATAAATTACAAATAATAATAATAATAATAATAATAATAATAATAATAATAATAATAATAATAATAATAATAATAATAATATAATAATAATCTGGTTTATATTTCATGCGCCCTCGTATACTACCTACATGTTATATTTCTACCAATATCCAAGCAATCTATTAACCTACTTCCTTAATAATTCTAAAAAGCACAGCCCATCACCTATGTACAATGTTATGCAATATTTACTAGGTACTAAAATACTTATTGTCATGTAATGTTCCTGATTCAGCTAGTATGGCTACTGATATGTAAAATACTTTGGAATAAAGTAATGAAAAACTTTTAGAACGTTGTCAAAACTAAGAGATATTTCCATTTTTCTGCTTCTTAGATGAATAGAGGTTCAAAGATGATGTTTAATATATAAATCTTATTCCGTTAGAAAGATGTAAGTTCAACAATTAAAGAGAGAGAAAATGCATAATGTGGAAAAAGAAAAATTCTAATCATTCGGGTGATTAGTTACTTAAAACCTTTCTAAACTTCAACCAACTTCATTACTAGTTTTCACAGTTGGCACCAGCCAGTCCCTCACTAAACATCGTGCACCAGCCCACTGCAAATACCTAAGCATTTGTATCTCGGAACACTACAGTGTTTATGATGACATCATAATTAGACATATTGTTCATTTCTCAAGGCCTCCAAATATTTAGAACACACAATCAAACCGACTAGCGCCGTAGAATCTGCCTCTCAATTATCAGAATGAATAAGAATAAAGAAAACAGTGATACGTTGCAACGCTGTCTTTACTCCACGTGGAGTGATTTCCTTGATTCTTTGTTTCATTGACTAAGGATATACGCTGACTTGTGCGGCATAATGTGGCACGCATGCTTTAGTAGTGTAACATTGTAGACATATGTACAACAGACGTCTACTTTGGTGGTGTATATGCTTGTAACATTCTGTAATATGTTCTGGGAGAGTAATCAAAATTTATATTAAGAAATGTATGAATGGAGCTAGCGCATGCATGTTAAGACATGACGAATTATTTTTGCAAAATTAAGTTGACTTCCTCGTTCTTCTCCAAGATGGGGAACGGAACAGACGTGGCCCAGGTTTGCGTAAGGCTATAATTGGATGTTAGTTCAGTTACGTAAATCAGATATCAACTAACTTTATCATCAAATGATTTGTATCTTGGTTTATAACAATAACTAATTTTTAATTATTTTATTTTGTTATTAGTAGTTGATTTGAGAGAAGAATGTAATAGATTAGAGAAGATTAGAATCTGAGTATACCCTCAATGTCACGTTATTAAGGCAATTGAGTTTAGTAAGTAAGCGAGTGCTCGTTGGAAAACTATTTAATAGCGTGACAATATAAAAACGGTGTTTTGTATTGTTCTTCCGAGATTCAACAATGCAGCATTTTTGTACTCCCAGAATCAAAGGAGAGTCCCAGGTTAACCTTTAAAATATTTGAAGGAGTTATTGGATGGTGACTCGCGTGGGTGTTAACTTATTGCTTTGACCACGTTGGTAGGCCAAAGCTTGAAGGAGTTATTGGTGGCGGGAAAATGGTGATGGGAGTTTATCTGCAGCTCACCACTAAATAACTCTTCTTGTCGATCTACAGAAATGTTGCTGGTTTTTTGGGACTTGAAAGTGCCGAGTTGAATGAGGGGAATTAAACATGATGTGTTGAGAAAGAACACTTTGTTATCTGCCAGTTGACGTCGTTTATTCAACCAACAAGTGCGTACCAGGGCGTTTCTCTTCGGATCACAGTAATGAGACAGTTGGTAGACGTGCAGAGCTATAATACTTGACAAACAGTAGTTTTCTGACTGCTAAGAAGAAGCGCCGAGCAGAAGGGAAGCTCGAACATTGATATTCCAGTGCCAGCTCCCAAGACTAAATTCTGAAAAAAGGGCGATTTCATGTCCTTAAATACTCAACAAGACTCGTTTGACCACGTGTTACAGGGAAGCTTTATTTTCCTGCCACTGTGGATTTAGACATCCTTATAGGCTATCGATGACATCATGCAACTCTCATATTATTGGCTAGTCAGATTATCTGAACGTAACAACTTGGCGATTCATCCACCGTTCAATTTCAATATCTAACGTACGTTATAGTTCAACGTCCTTTAACGGTAGCACAGGTGTTAACAGTTCGTCATTGCTAACATACCTACCGGGGGGAAAAGCAGCCCATTTCCAATGAACAAAAGAAAGTATTTTACTCTATTGTATGTCACAACGGTCCCTCTGCTGTCCGTGCGAGAATTCCTGCTTTTCGTGACATTTTTACACAACTATAGAACCCTTCACTTACAGCTAACTGAAATAAAATGTTATATATATTCTAACGATTTTCTCACAATTGATGGTGTACCAAGGAAGGTATCATATTATGAAATATGTGATTTCGTATAGATACCGTGTTTCCACTCAGCCTCGCTGCTACTACCTCCAGCTTTCATATATATAAAGTGCATGCTCTGTTATGACATCTAACGTGAAATAAATGGAGACCTAGGTTATTTGCTAAATGAAGGTAGCGCTGCAAGTGATATAAACATAGCCCGCTGTAAAACGCCTCTAACCTGTAGCCAGCTCAACCAACAGGTACGTAAAAATCGTCCGTGTGAAAGATAGCAAGGGCACATTAATCGTTTAAGGGCGTCATAATATTCAAACGACACGCTTGCAGATTGCTCATAAAACCTTGTGATTTCTGCATCCCTCTGTCTAAAGTAGTTTGTCACGTGGTCAGGTGAGCGTTTATATTTAATGCTATAAACTCACATGCTCTCAGAACTTGAATATTTATCTTAGCGCATGATCAATTGCAGCTATGATATATGTTTACAATGTACAATGTTCCTATTTTTAAGTTTTTGTTACTTCTACTTGCACTTGTACTTGGCATAATCCCAAAAGAAAACACGTATCATTCAAGTTCATGAGAGCACGTGAGTTACGGCACTAAACACAGAACGTTCGAAAAGAAAACTTATGGAAATAATGGAAAACTTAGAGGAAATAATGAAAATCGTATCAAATTCAGTTATAGGTAGATAATTGACACCTCTAAATTCAATGACGATATTATTTTTTGTACAGTGCCGCAGTTTCTCACTAGAGGATCTATTTAGTCCCCCATTGCTAGTCTTCTGCTATGCCAATCGAAATTATGTTGATGTTCATATCGCATGCTTCGAAGTGACACTTTTCTTTGGAGACCACTGCCGGTCAACTGCAGATCTCTCTTGCTTGAGACACGGCTTATGAAGTGCGGGACAACCCTTAATAACCTCGCTCTATCCTATCGAGTTGCGAGTGTATAAGGTTATCTCTCTTTTCTAAATAGTAACACAGCCTCATGAGATACCTAGTAATTCTCCAGCCCTGCTATTATTACTTCCGTATGTGAAAGATTGAGCTGAAACTATGAGTATTTCTGAGTATTTCCTGTCTTTACCTTTATAGAATTAATTAATATATAAAGAATAAGTAAATAAATTATTTACCCTCACTCCCTCGCCCGATCTGTTGGCAATAAACATGTACTGAAAGAGATTGCAGAGACGTGACAAGGTTGTTTTCTTGAACGAACTATGATACATCCTTTACTTGCATCATGACAACGAACATAAATAATCAGCTGGACGACAGTAATCTCAGTTCCAAGAAAAAAGGTCATCAAGGCTTGCCTAAGCTGAGATAAAAAAAAAAAAAAACTCCTCGGATGGACTAGGTTTGCTATTAATCCCTCAGTGGTTAATTTAAAAGCTAGAACATGTGATATAGCCATAAAATGTGACACAGCTTGAATACTAAATAAAAATCTCACACTGACCGTATCGACACCAACAAGAAAAAGGTCCAAAGCAAGAACAGCTGCCACTTTGGGGTCTCCAGTTTTGGCTAGAATCTTTTCAAGAATAGATTTGTCCTCCTCAGTTACTTGGTTGTCCTCCTTGTTCCTCAGCCTGACCATTGCCTCCATTACCAGCTTCGTGCACATTCTATAACACACGGTGTTTATTTTTCCACATTAAAGTATTGTATTCTATATGGAAAAGCATATAATTTAGTAAGACAATTTTCAAAAGAGAAAGCAAAGGAAGGAATTCTGTAGTTACATGGCTCTTTGAGTTGCTACTGGAGTTACGCTTGGCCCGCGTCAACTAAGAGCAGCGCTCGCTTGGTCAAGGTCACTCCAGCCGCTGTCGTACTTCACGCACTTTGCCGTAAAGAGATCAATATAACCCAAGTATTTTTACTATTGCATCTGTTACAGGGTATTGGTTCGCCAGTGGCATTATAGTATGTTACTGCAGTAATATTTACTGCAATTTATTGTGTTGTAATTTTACCTGAATATAGCAAAAATAAAGTCTAAAGTGTTAATCACCATATTACGCAAGAACTTAAAGATAATATCAGGTCTGATTTTTGACAAATAACTCTTTAAACATAAGTACTCTTTATGAAATAACAATAATATTGAACGAACGTAGCTCTCTTAAGTTTCCGCCCTCGTCAATAAAGATTATCGCCTTCACAAAACTCTTATCTAGTGCCATACCTTATCTGTTAATGCAGCTGTAGCTTCCGCTCTGCTGTATTCAATATCTGTATTGTTCAGATATAGTTACATAAAGAAGGCTATGTGTAGAAGATTGTGACAAGTTCAAAATTGAGTGCCGAGCTGCTAAAAATTCTTCACAAAAGGACTGTTGAAATTGAACAACGATTGGATGGTGTGTATGGGGCAGAACCCCCCTCATGTTCTACCGTAAAAGAATGGGCCAAACTTTTTCGAATGGGTACAGAAAGCATTTTGAAGACGAAGAGCGTGCAGGTCGGCTCTTGGAGGTGCTCACTCCTGAAAACATCGCTCTTGTGGAAGGAGAAGTCATGGAAGACCGGCGGCTCAAAGTTACAGAAATAGCAGGCAGGTTGGGCCTTTCTAAAACAACAGTCCTTCGAATTATTCATGAACATTTAAAGGTGAATAAGGTTAATGCAAGATGGGCCACTAGAATTCTTTCCTTAGTCCAAAAGCAGCGGGTCATCTGCTGTCAGGCATTTTTGGAATTCTGCCTTGGCAACTAGAGAGCATTTCTCCAAACCATTGTTACAGGAGATTAAACTATGATCTTCTACAATGATCTCTTGTCGAAAAGAATCAATGGAGTGGCGTAAACCTGGCGAAGCAACGCCTCTAAAGGCCAAGGTCACTCAGTCAACCAAGAAGGTCATGGTCACAATCTGTTGGGACTGCGAAGGAATGCTCTTCATTGACTTTAAGGTGAGGAACACTACAGTAAAGAGGGAGAACTATGCTGGCCTACTGCACAGTCTACGTGCTTCCATCAAAGAGAAAAGGCGAGGAAAGCTGAGTGGTGGTGTGCGCCTTCTTCACAACAACGCACCTGTGCACACAGCTCTTGTTGCAAAGGAAGCTGTGAAGACATGTGGCTTCAAGGAGATCGACCATTCACCCTACAACCCAGATCTAGCTCCCAGTGACTATTTCCTCTTCTCAGAACTCAAGAAGAACCTTCGAGGAAGGAATTTAAGTGTGACGAAGAAGTGATGGATGCTGTTTATGCCCATTTTGCAGACAAGTCTTCTGACTGTTTTTGGCGGGGGATTGAAATGTTAATTCAAAGCTATAAGAAGTGTATTGCAATAAAGGGTAACTATATTGAAGAGTGAAATATAGTTTTTGCCTTAATCATTCTTAGAAAAAAGTTAGGCCGGAAACTTATGGACCTACCCTCGTATGTAAGCTATTATTGGTTAAAGTTGTGCAAAGGGAACTTGTCTCCACTTCCATAAGTATGTGCGGTACTATTGGAAATTCCAAACTTGCTACCATAGATCGCAAATTACCCTTTTTAAAGGACGGGTCAAGAAATTAGAAAAAAAAAAAAAAACATTTTTTATCGTTAGGGTAAATATTTTGTTCAGCTGTCATCATTTTAAGACTAAGCACTTTATACAAACTTACTCTCGAAAAACATCCAGGGAATGGATGTATTTCTTAAAGGAAGGTGTACTCCATATGCGCCAGAACGGCGTCCTGAGTTCAACCTCAGCTACGTTTACGAAGAAAGTATGAATGGATGAAATGATGCGTTGAGCCTCACTGGAAACGTTCTGCTCCAAGCAGCCCAGTCTGGTATCGAGGGCTACACGACCAATCGCTGGAAAGAGAAGGTATATAGGTGCTTTACATTATTATAAGGATTAACAATTAGAATATGTTTATTTAATTTTACGCAGCAGATTTAATAACTCTGTCGCTTGTTTACGCATATATTTCACTCTCTGTTAATTTTAGACAAATTTCTCTGTATTTATGCGATCTGTGTTTTGTATTGATGTTAATTGAGTAAATATGTGTTTTTAAGTGTTTGGCTTTAATGTATGATGTTTATAAAAGTATTGATGTCCATTCAATCACTTCAGTATTTATACACGAAAATAGTTTAAATATAGTACAGCCAATTCAGCTTATTTTACAAATAGTTCAACTTAAAGGTGCCCAATGCAAAGATAGTATGCGCCGAGACGGGCAAGATTTTAAAACATAAATAGCCACTTAAGATTAGGTAATTAATTTTCGTTTCCTTTAACGTCAATTACATAATCTTGGTGATTTTGTAAGTTACATATATAAATTATTAAGGGTTTCTGCATTTGGATTCGCAACAACAAAGGTAAAACAATAATGTTGAAGGCCGAACTGAAAATAAAACGGATTAAAACTCGTCCTCATAGAAATAAAAACTGGTTTTCAATGACGTAAACTCGAGTATCTAATTCTTAGTTTTGACACTTTTAAAATATGACAAGCATTTTACGCACGAATAAAATTATTTTATTATAATTTAATAGTTAAAATATTATTTTCTATTATAACTCTAAGTAATGGGTGTACTATCGATAATATTGAAATAATGTTAACATATGCAACATGAAACTTAATGGGGAAACTCTAATATAATTAATTATGAAATATTCATTAACTCAGCTAGTTCTTTGATGATCATTTTTGTTATTGAATGTATACTAAATATGCCTACAGTGAGATTATTTGAGTTATGGCCGCCTGAGCGAGGCTGCTTACTGTTGAAATGCCGCCACCGTAAACGGAAAAAAGAAATAGAGGCTTCTGTGTACTTATTTTAGCATGTATATTTTTACTGACATATGAAAATGTGTTTAAAACAAATAATAATAAGCGCTAACTTGTGTCATAAAATATGTTGAAATTGATGCTCCACAGAGGCAACACATTGCCGAATTTGAATAGGAAATTCCTTTATTTCATCTAATGTTTATTCCGTTAAAACACGGGTTCAGAACACTGTTTTAGTCACTGAGAGATCCTGTGGAACACGATTGCGAAATGTCTTACTACTTCTCTGCAAGAATCCATTTTCACTTATGTAACATACATAAAAACCCATTCTTCAAATTATATTTATGTAGTGGCATAACTAACGAAGAACAATTGGTTAACAATTTACACACATTAAGGATCGAGCAATACCGAACGTACATCCACTCGCTGGCAAATCTCCCTCAAACAAACTACAAGCTGCTACTATACATGCACTATGCGACCTTGACTACTGGCTTCTCCCGATCCATAGCCACCCTCTGACGGCCCGTAACTCAAATATCCTCACTGATGTACTATAGTTAAAATGCGTTCTAAATGATTTGTTTATGATTTAATTTTAACTTATTGCAAGTATTAATTATGATTTATCGCTTATTGTTACTTAATTTTTACGGTGGTCTTGAAAAGTACAAACTCAGCTAGGTCCACGTTCTCATTTTATCGAAAGTTCGTTTTCTATTTAACTAAAAGAGTCGCTGCTGAAACAGTTTATTGCAAAACAGAGGCGTTTACAAAAATAAAAAGCTCAGTATATTTATTTATTACAATTAAATCTAAAATATTTAAACTTTCTCCAATATTCCATTGGATTTAGCTAACATTTAGTGGTATAACTATTAGTATGTTTTATCTAGTTGCATATATTGTAAAATTGCATCGCTCAAATAATTGTTTTTGAGTACAAAATTAGTGATACATTAAATTTTATCAAAAGTGATATCAGGAGAGAGTCTTGAGATTACTGATAAATTCACGAACTTAGTGAGAATTATCTGGAAAGCTCAGGCACTCGAGTGTTATTTATTAGGACTATTTCACGAATAAAATAAGAATTTAAATACAATTCTTCTAAACTTGGCTGACAAAATTGTAATTATTGTATATTTGTACTTAATATTTTGAAGCAATCTTGCTTCAGAAGAATACCGATTTCCAGTAATGCCAATACAAAATATGGGTTTAGGACTATTTCATGAATAAAATAAGAATATAAGTTGTATATATTTGAAATTTGCGCACAGAATATTAACACTTGTTATACTTATGAATATCTATTCTATTCAGAAACTGTGAGACTGAAATGGACAAAAGTCGACTATTACAATCGCTACCATTCGATTTTCTAATACCAACTTAAAAAAAAAGATAACACAATGTCTCTATTTTTGTTTGTATCCTGTGGTTTGAAATTCTTAATGATAAGATCAATTTGTACATTTGACGCATCTCCGAAACGCTTTGAAGTATCCTCCATTATGCATTATGGCTATCGATTATTCTCTCTCTCTCTCTCTCTCTCTCTCTCTCTCTCTCTCTGTCTCTGTCTGTCTCTCTCTCTCTCTCTCTGCTATCACCACCGCCTGTAGTAAAAGTGGTCCGCCATGCGTGTTCAGGAATTATACAGTAGATGTATAGAGTTAGCTACACTGACCACAAGACAAATGCACGTCGTGTGATAAAACGGATATAATAATTTTTTTTCCATAATTTCATTCCGTAATCCGCCTTTGATTGGTCAAAATTCATAATTTTGTTTCGTTAAATTGGTAGATTTTAAGATGACGTCACATGAGTGAAATAGTAGATGAAAAGTAAAATTTGAATGTTTTAAAGCGACATAAAGGGGAAATTTTTGATAAGTCTTTGGAAAACTGGAGAATAATCCGATGTCCATAAAATATAATGAAAATGTTTCATGTTTCTCCTACACTGTATTGATGAATATCTTGCATATGTTTAGAACCGTTGATGCAATTAACTGCATTGTAGACAAAATGTCCCTGAGAGTTTTAAAACAGTTCTAATTATTTTCAGGTTCAAAAAAGATGCACAATAAACTTAACATCATGCATATGTTTTTAATTCCTAAAATATATTGGATAAGATATGTGTATATATTGTAATCACTTTTTGTATTATTTTATTATAGAATAATTTACATAAGAACTTAGCGGAATTATGGGAACTCATCAGGTTTCGACTATATAAACTTTGTATTGACTCTAAAAAAAATCAACTATATCACCAAAGACTACGTGGTTTCTTAAATTGCGTTTGTTCTTGTTATTCCACTGTTTTAAAGCAGAAGAAAAAAGAGAACAATATATAATAAAATGGTAAGCTAGTAAAATCTGAGTTGTGCTCTTCAACTTTGGAATAAACGGCTATTTTTTTTTAATAAACGTAATTCTTACGAGATTAGTCAATGTAAACGTTACGAAAGAAAATATAATTAAATTGAAGGTACAAGATTTAGTATTGGCGCTATAGCCGGGGGCGAGCCTGGACCAGCCGCAGCGACCTCTGCTTCCTCTACCTCAATCTTACGACTTCATTGATAGGCCAGTATATCAAGAGGGCATGTGACCAGTATGCCGGCACCCCGGTCACTTATCATGCGGCTACCTAGATCGAAGAGCACCATCTCAACATCAGCTTCCCAATCCTGGATGAACCCCTTTCCAGATCTCCCTAACTAAGAAAAATTCCTAAGCAGGTACCGAAAAACGAGCCCGGGCCTCTCGTTCAGCAGTAGCAAATTTAACTACTAGATCAAGCAGGTGGTCTTTTAATCACAAGACCAACATGTATAAACCCAAAATTCCAGAAAATTAAGTTATGCATTTTATTTATAAAACTGATGCTATGTTAAAACCCAGAGCCACGAGACTCCTTCTAACATGAACAGAAACCCGCAAGGAATCCATAGTTGTGTCTGTATAAAAAATTGGATATGAAATGAACATTTGGAGAAAGAGGTAATGCTGAAAGAAATGCAATAAGTAATTCCGAATCACAGTGATTCGGAACCGGCATGGGTGGCCGAGGTCGTTAAGGCGCGGACTCGTGAGTGGGAGGTCTGGGGTTCGAATCCCACCAGGACCGTCCTCCCTGACTGGGGTATTTACCAGGTTTTCCTCAATCCTCATAACTGGCAAATGCCGGGGAGGTACCCTAAACTTAGTCCTTCTTAAACAAAAATATCCTTTCCCATTTTATCATTTCATCTCATGTATCATCAGTGTCAACCGCCTTTGGTTTCCTCAGTAGTAAAAACGGGCGGTGAACACTACTCAAAAAAAAAAAAAAAAATCAGTGATTTGGAATACATTTGGACTGACGAAGCGAACTTCGAGGGCTCATTTAATTGTGTTATTTGATCTTTAAATATTACACATTCTCATCCAACAAGAACCTGACAATTTAAAAGTTACAGTTTGATAAGCGTCCATAAGATTTAATAGACATTGGAGATGGCATAACAAAAATATTATTTCAATATATTTCCTAATTTGGCAACACTAACTTTAAAAGATCAGAAGAATGAACATATAACATGCAGAATGGTGCGTTTATGACGAACTTCAACCCAAACTACAGACTTTTAACGCACTATTTTGATGACCACATCTTTAACTTGGCCTGAAAGATCGCCAGATATTAACCCTGCAGAGTATTGATTATGGGGCTGTCTGAAGGAAGAGGGTTTTGAGCAGCCTACAGCATTTATCACTTGAAGGAATCTTTTATACAAAAGGTAACAGATATTCTAGAACGGTAGCTACTGTGACAGTGTTGAAAAAGCGACTGTATTTGTGCCCTACAAAAGCTGCCTTGATGTTACGGAAATTAATAAGCTTCTTTTAAATTATAAGTGGCTACATCAGTTATGACAAAAACTCTCACAATTATTATTAAAATATATGCTCTGATTGTTTTTTAAACATGTTTATATTATTTTTAGATTCTGCTCGAATTTTGAATTAAGGAGAGCTTTACTCAAGCTTATTAAATTATTTTATTTTGTTCATCTACTGAAATATTTATAGAATACAGATCTAGGGGGTATGTTCTTATAGTGCATTGAATTTCGTATGTAAATGTTGTCCCTAAGGAGTTCAGTCAGTTGCAAGAGTGTACGGCTGAATGAAAATGCATTACAATGTCGTTATGCCTTTTGTATTAAATTTCTGCTGTCTTATATTTTGCCAAATAGCGTTGTTGTTATTTGACATTTAACAAATTGGAATGGTGATGCAAAATTTATAGGTTATCAGGAATAAATAAACAACAATATTTATAATTGTATAAGATTATGTGTACATGCCTAAATTATTTTTCTGAAATATATTACTAGAAATTACTAGATATTCATCCAATTAATTTATAATAACTTTTGCGTTTGGTTAAAATTTTGCTATATTCAGTTCAGATATAGCTGTAAGTTTTGAAAAAGACAAATTACAACTATTCTGATGATATCTTTATACTTATATAAGTATCCTTTATTAATGTATTTTGCTGTATTAAATATCTTTAATTAAATTTGCTGGAAGTCTTAATATTTTATTGAAACATGCTTAACTTTATATTTGAGACTGAGACTTTACATGTGATTCTAAAAAGATATATAAAGTAGGATATGCTAGTGATTTAAGTCTTATAGCATGTAGAAGCTATACCAAAACTAATTTTAAAGCCATGAATATCGTTTTTTTCCGTGATGATAATTTCAAGGATGAGGGTGAAGAGAAAATATGTCAATTTGATATAGGAAGTTTCGGTCCAGAAACGCTCAAGTAGCCAAAATTGTTTTGGTACATATATGAACGCCGAGTAAAAAGTTACGAATTTTTGTGTGTTGACATAATAATTTTAAACTAATTTTACAGCCTGAGAAAACATGTACAACACTAAATGTCCCCAGGCAGGCATGACAGTGTCATAATAAATTCTGTCGTATCTGCTGAAACTACACTGGAGTAATTCTAATGATGTCACAATCAGCTATGATTCTTGCCGAGAGATTCTCTTCAGTACCTATAGACGTATAATAGACATACTTTTCACACAACGGCTCAAGGAAAAAAGTGGGGTCAGATCAGGCCACTGGACTGGCCACGAAACAGAACCTCCTCGTCCTATCTACTTTTCAAGGAAGGTGTGATAAGGTGTTAACGAGTACCATATGAAAAGTGAGCTGGGGCCCCATCATGCGCTGCCTGATATATTGGAATAAAGTTTAAAGCTCACGCCATTTACATAGCAATAGAGGAATTTCTTTCCCTACCTCTTATGATGGATAGACACTTAAATGTTAGTCGGGTTTTCTTATATTATTGCTTTGCTTATAATTTGCGACTAAAGCGTTTCCGGATCGGATTACATATTTAAAATTGACACATTTCCTTTCTCCATCAACCTTTGACGTTTTTATCACCATCATCTTGGAAACACTTGTATATCACCATTTAATAATTCAAATATCGTTCTGATTTCGTTGAATATTTAGTTACTGACATACATGAAAAGTCACAAAATTTCATTGTTTTGTTATTTTATTGTGCCATCAGAAATATTAAACTAAATCACTATACAAAATTAGTTTGCTGAGGTTCTGAATAACGTTAATTTCTATGTAAATAAATCAAGTAATTCAAATGTATGCCATGTCCCTGACCATATTTCATAGGCCTTTATGTGACATACACACTGTTCTTAGTCCCTTTACTCTAAGCTCTGGTGGTGTAGTGGTAACTATACTTGGCTCCTAAACCCAAGATCGCGGGTTCGATCCCGGCCAGAACCGATGGATTTTGTCAAGCGTAAAAACCGTAACTTACTTCGGCTTACTTCGGAAGTGAAAGCCGTGGGTCCCCGTGTCGGCACGATAAAGAACCTCAAGCCTGAAAAAAAGAGGCCTCTGAGCAAAATTTGTCGGCCGTTTCACGCCCTGAATAGAATGGGGACGCTGATGACCTGAGATGTTAAAGAGCGTCTGTAAAAAAAAAAAAAAAAAAAAAAAAAAAAAAAAAAAAAGTACCCCCAAAAAAACCTAGGCTTAAATATCGTGATAAAATTAAAAATAAATAACTTACATTCCAAGGCCCACTTGTAAATTTCTCCTAGGAAATCGTCAGGAAGCTCTTGTTGAGAATCTCTGAGCGTGTCCACCCTTAAAAAAGAGCATTGTTGTATTACTTTCAAGCATTTTTGAGTATCAAATAAACATGGGAAAGTTGTTGCATGAGAATGGATGGATAAATCAGGGAATACATAATATTTTTGCACATAATGTTTCGCAAATATGACAGTATCTTAGTGATGATATTTTTAGCTATTCACGAAACACTTCTACGAAAAGGGGAATTCAATTTCAGAGATGTTACAGGCAATTAAAGGCAACTGCAGAATAAACTGCATTTTCATTTATATTATTTTTGCCTTAATACTTTGTCATTAAAATTGTTAAAGAAGCTATGATGTACTCTTTTCAAAATTAACAAATGCGTAATAAGTAAAGATTATTTAAGGTGCGCAGCTGTATTTAGATTTTGCTGAAAAAGTAAATATTTTAGATATTTTAATTTATGATTATGAAGCTTAAGGTTTATATAAATATGTAGCATAAATATGATGTTATATGCAACATCTTTAGGATATAGTGTGCAAAATTAAAACTCCGCGTTGGCTTTATTATCATAGAAATACGTTTTTCACATTTTTTACGTTATTCAGCTTTCATCAAAATTAATGGAACGTTTACTAATGTGAAACAAAAAATAAAACATTAATAGCTGTAAATTTATTCATATACAAAAATATTATTCTAATTGTAAAATAATATCATTTCAATGAAAACTTTACGGTAAAGTTAACATTTATAAAAGTAGATCATGTAAAATTAAGAGAACTGATTTAATGAAAATACTCTAAAATTTAAAAAAAGAAAGTTACTCGTAAAGAACAAAGCAGTTAAAATAAGAACTGGAGAAGCAGATATAATTAAAATACTGTAACAATCACACAAATAGCATTCTATTTCTTTTTTGAGGAGTATGCATGTTCTTGGAATGTTAATATTCATTATTTGGGTGCACGTGGTAAATTAGACTCGAGGCTGACGCCATGTTTGGCGGGGAAAAGTTGTGATACAGAAATGATATACTGAGGGGAACACTTGCTTTTATATGTTGGAAATATTACCGTGAGAGATTGCGAAAACTACTTTGGTTCGGGGAGCTAATAAATACGACACTAAACCTAAACCATCCCAACCTAATAAACTTCTAATAATACTTGGTCTAATAATTAGCATAACTACTGATAAAACAAAAATAACTAAAAAAGTAAAACGGTTAACATACTTTTCCCCTTTTATATAATCTTCTAACAAACTACTCGCGCGCATTATGACGCTTGTAATCGTAGAAATACATTCAGAAAAACATGCTAAAGTAATTTTAATGAAAAAAGTAGATTAGAAAAGTGAAATTGCTGCAAATACTGATGATTATTGAGACCAATGTGCTGAAATTGCTGGAAGATCTGGTATCGTAGATAAATATGGTGATGGGTGCTCGGAACTATTGCGGAAAATGACAAATGAACCAATATTTCGCTAGGACATACACCAGTAATAGTACATTAAGAAACCCCTACGTGCCCTGTATATTAAACTAATTGCTTAGAATGGTACTTACATTTATTAAACCAGAATTTCATTACATTTACCTTATATGACTGCATAATACAAGAAGCAATGTAAACGGTATAACATAGAAAGCTTAAGTACATTAGAATACTCCAAGCAAGCGAAGCACAAAAAAGAATGAATAAAGGAAAAATACTAAAGCAGTCGATAGAAAGACAGTAGAGTAAATCCCTAGGGGGGAAAAATAACACCAGAAGTGAATACTAAAAATGAAACATAAAGTAACTCCAAAGGAACTATATAGCTAAAATAATATAAACTAGTGAAACAGAAATGGTAAAATCGCTGAGACAGATAAATAGTGCATATTATTTATTATTTATTTATTTGTTTGTTTATTAATTTATACCAGGTGATTCTTTTCATTTTGCGGGTTGGTAACTAGGTAAAGCTGCGTTTTACAGTTGAAGGGAAATGTGGGTGCATTCCCCAGACTGACCTATAAGGGAGTTTACTTTTATCTATTGTGCACATATTGATCCAGAACTACTGATATTTTTGTCTTTCTTTTATATGTAAGAATATTTACAAAGAGTGAAATATCATTTATTGTAGTATTTTGTTAATTATTTGAATTTTACATAGCTACCAGAACATAACAAATTATCTTTTTTTTTAAAAAAAAAGTAAATGTAGTTATTCAGAGTGGAGCAATTGGAGCAGTATTCACAATCAATTTGACAAGTAAGGATAGAATATACAAGTTGTTAATGGATTACAAAATACTTTGCAGAACTCGAACTAAGTATTTGAAACAATATCTGCTCTCTCATGCATTAGCTCTAAGCTTAAGCTACATAAAATGAGTTAAGTGTTGTTCATCGCCGTACTTTTACATAATTAGTCTGAAATTTCAGATATTTTTGCAGCATTAAATTTTGAAAGCATTGACGAATTATTAAAAATGTAATTTCCTCCCTCGCGAAGCAGATTTGAAAGCATTTTAAGGCAAAAATTTTACTTCGTTTCGTTTTAACATTAGCTTATCAGCATTTTATTTTAACTTAGTTATTACCATATAATTCTTCTTGTTTTTCCTCTTGAATCATAGATTTCCCATCTCAAATAGGTTGCCTAAGAACCTTCTACAATATCTGAAATTAGTAAGATGTAGATTACAAGAAAAGTGTCCATATCTTTCCTTTATTGTGAATTTAGCGTATCGACTTTTCACTTTGTTCTAGCCTTTACGCTTAATCTTAAGGTACGCCCTAGTCATAAATTATCTTCAAATCCAGGAATGACAGTTCTAAAGACTGGCAAGTCAAGTGGAATGGGACGCAATCTTGCTGGAACTATGCCAGGATACTATTAATGGCATGAAGTCTCAGTATGAAGTAATTTATTATATGCATGAATTGGATGTTACTGTAGTTGTGCTATCATTCTCATAAAGTTTAAATAAATGTCTTTTCGGAGGATAGTGGTCTCTCGAGTATAACTCAAGAGTGAAAGTATACATTATTAATCGCCTAAAAAGAAGCAGCTTCTGGTCATCAAATCAACTGAATTCTCAAGATGTATTTCGCAATGCATAATCATGTTTAGACAGTTGTTAGCAATTTTTATTTTATACACGTTGTAATGTAAATCAAGCTGGAATATTTGGCGAAAAAATTGCCCTCAATATATTATGGATGATAGCCTATAGTGACATTTGCAGATGTGTTTTTAAAATTTATTCATTTCGTCCAGATATAGCTATAATATAATACATTAATTTACATTTACAATAACAGAAAATGAACACTGTTCTTCTCTGTATTTGTCAGTTTTCTAATTGCGTCTTTTATGACAGTTTTAATTGTTATTAAAAGAATATTCCCATCATTTTAATGTTTTATTTTTAATATATGATATTTAATATTAAATTAAATAATAAAAATATAGTTTTATGAATTCTTTAGAGTATTTATTAAAACAAAATAGCTGATAGGCTGACAACGTTTTTCAAAATATGGTCTGCGGACCCTCGGATTTCCGCGAGGTCCTCCCTGAGGAAGCCAGGATGCTCTAGAGCACTGTTCTTAAATTTATAAATGCAAACAACGAATTACGACAAAACGATACAGTTATACAATGTGTATTTATCAAAGTAAAGTAAATTAAAATAAAATTGAAGGCCTGTTCTTCCTGTTCCCGAGGTAGCTAGGCAGATCACGCTTATGTAACGTCATAATTTCTCTGGAAACAGCATGCATCTTTGGCTAGCGAACTGCAACACAGGTTAATCCCAGAAACTACCGGACTATCAAAGAAGGCCATTAAAGTAATGATGCCTTTCGTAACAGTTTACTTGTGTAATTCTCTGAACGCATTTATTATTTAAAAACAAGTATAGGAAACTTGTTATAGTTTGGAAAACGTAGACTTAGAATTTAGGACATAAATTTCTCCTACTAAGTTCGATATATCGCGGCTTGTACGTAAAATGCAGCATCATTCCTCTCAATCAAGAATTAAAATTAAACAGTAATTTTGTGCCATCATATATTGTTAGTTATTATAAGTATGAATTTTTATGCGTTTTATTTGATTTTGTGATTAGGGCCCAAATTTCGATCTTTGCATCCTATTTATTTTTTTAGTTTTTTTTAATTAGCTAGTTTTATCTCATTATTCTTTATTTCTAGACTTTTCAGATATTCACAATTCCTGGAAATATGTGAATACCTTCCTCCCCTATGTATTTTGTTTCAAGAGTAAACCGTATCGACCACAGGTGTTCATTTCTGCTATTAATGTCTGAAATATGTCTTTCTCTTTCGGGCAGTGAGGTTGTAGGTACCTGCTGCTGGTTGTTTGAGGGTCATACTTACAGTGCACTACAGTTCCTTCATGTTCTACTCTACATCTGCGATTCAGTTTTTTCACAAGCCGCGTGTCAAGTGTTAAACATGTCGAAAGTAAATATAAGTACTTAAAAACATTTGTTTTGGAGTATGACGACTCCGTGTTCAACTGATGGTAGTAAAAACACAAACGAGGTCTTGAAGCACAGGGATAAAGAAAAACGCAAGAGAAGCTTCTCGGAAAGTGCAGTAATTAGTTGAACAAATATACAATTTTCAATAATATTACGCTGATAATCGCCTGTCTTTCACAACAGAAAATCTACGAAAGGTGTTTATGCCTTACTGCAATGCCATAATGGGTGAAAAATAATGGTACACAAATATCAAAATAAAGGCAATCCTTAAGTCTTTTAGGTCTTTTTAGTTAATTTTAAGATCATAGAGTAATTATTTTAAAGTATTTTACATAATTTAATCGGGGTCGCAGTTATGCCCATTACTATTGTGTAAGGATACATTACAGAATGAACGCAAATATTGAACATTTGAGAATTTATTTGTTTGTTTATATCCTTCACAGTTTCAAAAACTGTGTTAACATAACAAAACTAAATTCACACACACAGAAAATGATGAGCACCAATCATCTTAGACTTTTACAGTTACAACAGTTGCTCAAAATGCCCACCATCGGCGTCGATACACTTCTGAGTACTTTGAACTATTGACTGAGCAACGTTTGCGAAAGTGTCCTCAGTAATTACAGCACATGCCGTTTCAATTTCTTCCTGAAGTGCTGCCATTGTAGCTGGTTTTCTACAGTATGCAACATCCTTAAGAGTTCCCCATAGGCAGAAGTACAACGAAGAACGCGGTATACACGTCTCCATTGCCTTTGAACTTCAACAATTATCTCGGTTTTCCAATACCACTTCAAAATTGCTTTCCGCTGTTCAAACGATAATCTTGGCTTCATTTTGTTGTAGCAACGTTAATGTGAGTCGCATCTGTTTACAGAACATCATACGATAATCTTGGCTTCATCGGTTCATTGTTGATTTATCTGTCACGTAGCAACGCTATATGTATGTGAGTCATGGCTATTTACAGAACATCATACTACACATTACTGTTGTTTTTCGATCCAACTTTGAAATATATTAAATAGATATCTACTGTGAAAGTGTGTATACATTTTTGGCACCCTCAATATATTATATATATGCTTTTTGGCTTAGAATTAACTTTTTGAAATTCGCAATAGCGAGATATATATTTAAAAAGAGTGCAGGAAAGTATGAGAATCGCTGGAGGAATGAAGTGTGAAAACCTTTCTGTAAATTTGACTATGTTTCAGGTGAATAATATACAGGGCTAAGATAGAGGAATTTTGCCTGATATGGCATCTTTTACTCTTAGGCTAAAAATCAGCCCAAGGTTATATAACAGAAGACTAACAAGAATTCGATTAAACGCCTGCACTGACCTGAGTAGAAAATCCGATGCTATTTGATCCAGGTGGCTTACGTATCGCTTTGCTGCTCCAGCCTGTAATAGGACACCTTGTACACGAGACCGAAACTCATCCCATTGCTTCCCATGCCTGCAACAGACGAAAGTACTGTCAACACTACTTACAACTGGTACTTATCTAGTATTTTAACAAGTGCTTAGAGATTATTGATTTGTCTCAAAAGGTAATGAGTGATCGAAGGTCAATGCTACTGTTTTTAACCTTATGGGTGCGAAAATTTGTTCTATAAATCATTTTGTCTTCCATAACGTTCTAAGATACCCACCATGCTTTTCGTTAATGGCCCTACCAAACTAATCACTCTGTACAAGATGCTTAGCTTCAGATATTATCTTAACACTAAAGTACGTTTAGTGCTACTCAAGCGTCAAACAAAATATATTTGTACATAAAGATTTCCAATGTTTTTTAATAATTTCTATATTGAAACTAAGCAACGTTTTTTAAAAGCTAATGTGCTTGTTCCCCAATACAGCCCATGTTATGTTTTGTAATTTATAAAAACAATTCTAAGGTTTAGAACTATTTTTAATGAGGTGTTTGTTTTATTGTTCACACATCTTGCAATCTTAAAAAGTCTGATAATGCTTTCGTAAATAAAATTAAAGAAAGGACACACAGAGAAAATGGAATAAAATAAAAATAAAATATTTATATTATGTCAAAAATGATCCTGAATAAATAGAGAAATGCACTAAAAGAATAAAAATACAAAGCAATATTTCGAGATTTATGATTTTACCAGAAACTACAAGCATAATATAAAATAGTTATTTGTTCCTTAAATTCGTAGCATTATTTTTTCTTTTGCTTTGTGGTAGCCATAGTTACATGTCGGAACATGGGAGGCTTCCATGAGGGAGGTTTCGGTTACTTTTTTTTTTTTTTTTTGAGTAGTGTTTAACGCCCGTTTTTACTACTGAGGCACCACAGGCGGTGAACACTGATGATACATGAGATGAAATGATAAATTGGGAAAGGATTTTTTTTTTTTTTTTAAGGAAGGAAGCGTTCCAGGCCTAAGTTTAGGTACCTCCCCGGCATTTGCCAGTTATGAAGACTGAGGAAAACCTGGAAAAAACCCCAGTCAGGGAGGACGGTCCTGGCGGGATTCGAACCTCAGACCTCCCGCTCACGAGTCCGTGCCTTAACGACCTCGGCCACCCGTGGCGGTAGGTTACTAAGGAGATGTTTTATTGTTATGCTAATTTCTCTATAGAGAGCAGAGGGGACAGGTAATAAGCTCAAAGTAGCATCTTCTGGCAAGGAACTAAGGTATTACTTGGAAGTGAAACGGCTGTTATGTTCAGGGAGCTCTGTTCAAGTATGAAGTTTTTTTAACGTACCGTAAATATACGATATAGGAACTGGAAGACTGGCGTTAGAGATTTTATGCACTAAAAACTCTTATAGGCCAGGGTTTGAATCCGCGAATCTTGGACCTAGAGGAGGATGCTTCTCCTAGATCACGGAAGTGATCTCAAATGTGTCATATTACTTCAGTTTTGGGATCTGATCAGACTGCTTAAAATGCAGCATGTTGTTAGATACTTGAAAATAGGGAAAAATAAACTTAAAATGATTAAAAAAACAAGCCAAAAACCTTTTAATTTAATCAATGAATACGAACTATTTATATTCTGCTACTTACACGCCGATTACTCCAGGAGTCTCCCCGAAGAAATCCCGACGCAGCAGACGCTTATAATAACGTAACGATGGCATAGAAGGCCGATGTGGGAGAGCTTCTTCACGCCTAAACACTTTTTCCACATCCTGGGGATGGAAGACGAATACCAGGTCAGGATGACCAATCAGGCCACCGAGTTTAACAATGCGTCCATACTGCTGATGTAGTGACCACATTACTTCGTCCAATTTTTCGATAGACATGTGACCTGCAAAATATTTTGGCTAATAATTAAGTTTTTAGCCTGCACAAAACTGTTTCTGTACCTTAAACATTTTTTTCAACTTAACCACTGATTTACTCTATATACTTAACACGTGGATTATAAAATACTTCTAAACCTTAAAACGGCTATATTTTTTTATTTTTTTCCCAGAGGTCAGTCAAGTCCAGCCTTTTTTGACTGGATTTTATTCAAAGGATTTGGTTTTGGAGATTGTTTCTTTAAGAAATTTAAATATATTTATATATTTTTTATTCTATATTATTCCCTAAAGATTGTCACTGTGGTTTTCCTTGTGTACTCACAGACTTTTGAGTTTTCTTGGAAGTCCTTCGCCAGGTTTGTGCCACTTATAGTTACCTTTTGGAAAGAGAATCAAAATGGGGGGGGGGGGGGAACGGAGGATAAAACAAATGTTTCATCATCTTTGAAAAATGCAATGTAAATTTTTTTTCGTATCAGTTTGACAAGGCGCCAAAAATTTGGGGGAACAGGCCACCTGCTGATCCCAGCTTGCACTGATTTCGTAATGTGAAATTTGTGCTGAATGATTTGAAAGACGGTTATGACAGAAAGCCCCCTACCCTTTTTGAATCATTTCTTGCATAGGCCACACTATTTTTCATCTTCTGTCATCCACCATTTTTGTTGATCTCTGTTCCTAAATGACCCTTCACGATAGAACAGATCTAGTCGCTTCTGAAATTTGTTTTGTCTTTCAATGTGTTCGAGGGATATTCATAAAGTTACTTCCTTTTTAACATAAGAGATGCAATAATCGCCACTGCAGCGTCATGTGGACTCAGCTTTGCTTCGAGCAGTGGTAGAGTGATGGTCACAGAGTTACCTGATTATTCGCTGAGCTGCCTTGTTCAAAATGCGTGCTGCAATCAAGAACTTCGCTGCGTATGAGATGCGCTCAGTGACCGATTTCTTGTGCAAAAAAACTGTAAATCGGCTGAAATCCTTCATCCCTGTGAAGTTTACGATCAAGTCATGAGTGTTGATATTGTAAAACAATGAAAGCTGGGCGAACCAATGTCCACGACGAAGAGAGGACTAGAGCCGACTATCGTAAATGAAGAATTGACTCGAATAGTTGAAGCAAATGATTAGAGAAAACCGCCGATTTACCATTTCGGAGCTTCCTGATCAGTTTCTGCAGATTTATCGCATTCAAAGCTATTACTGAAGATTTAAGAGTTGGCTTCGGAAATTTTATTCCCGATGAGTCATAAACGCGGCGGAGCTCTCGACTGCGGCACTCATTTCGAATAAGTGCAGTACAGCGAGTAATGACTGTGTGACCTTCACTCTACCACTCTTCAAAGCGTACCGAGTTGAGCTATATAGCTGCTTGGGAATTTTTTTTTTTTTTTTTTTTTTTTTTGACACTTTAGACTGAATCAGATGCACATAATATGATGTAGTAGTTACGAATCGCTAAATATTAAGCTCCGATGGGCAGACATGTAAAAGAAGCAGGAAAGCAAAGCGAGGAAGTAGTGGAAACAATCAGGAACTAAAATGTTTAAACCATACAACGTACAAAATGCCCGTACATGAACTCGGGTAGTGCATTCATAGATAATCATATGCATGTACAGTATAACCTGGATATCTGAATCCATTTCCAATATTTTAATTTTTGTTCGCCTACAATTGTGAACAATTTTTCTCCGCATATAAAGATCTTCTGAGGTCAGAGCGTCAGAGGTCTACTTACGAGGGTAGGTCCATAAGTTTCCGGCTTAACTATTTTCTAGGTACGATAAAGATAAAAGCGTATTTCACTTTTCAATATAGTTATCCTTTATTACAATACACTTCTAACATCTTTGAATTAACATTTCAACCCCCCCCCCCAAATAGCCAGAAGTCTGAAAAATGGGCATAAATAGCACTACTTCTTCGTCGCACTTAAATTTACTTTCTCGAAGATCCTTCTTGAGTTTTAAGAAGCGGAAATAGTCACCGGGAGTTATATATGGACTGTAAGGTGGATGGCCGATTTCCTTGAAGACACATGTTTTCACAGCTTCTTTTGCAACATCAGCTATGTGCACAGGCACGTTGTCGTGAAGAAGGCGCATACCACCACTCGTCTTTCCTCGCCTTTTCTCTTTGATGGAAGTATGTAGTCTGTGTAGTAGGCCAGCATAGTGTTCCCCCATTTACTGTGGTGTTGCTCTCCTTGAAGTCAATGAAGAGTATTCCTTCACAGTTCCAAAAGATGGTGGCCATGATCTTCTTGGTTGATTGAGTGACTTTGGCCTTTAGAGGCGGTGCTTCGCCAGGTTTACGACACTCCATTGATTCTCTTTTGGACAAGGGATCATAGTAGAGGACCATAGTTTCATCTCCTGCAACAATGGTTTGCAGAACTTCTCTCTCGTTTTCACGGCAGAGCTCCAAAACCGCCTGACAATAGTTGACTCGTTGCTGCTTTTGGACTGAGGAAAGAAGTCTAGGCACCCATCTTGCACTAACCTTATTCATGTTTAAATGTTTATGAATAATTCGAAGGACTGTTGTTTTAGAAAGGCCCAACCTTGCTGCTATTTCTGTAACTTGAGCTGCCGATCTTCCATAATTTATCCTTTCACATGAGTGATGTTTTCAGGAGTGAGCACCTGCAACGGCCGACCTGCACGCTCTTCGTCTTCAATGCTTTCTCGATCTATTCGAAAAAGTTTGGCCCATTCTTTTACCGTAGGATATGAGGGAGATGCTTCCCCATATATACCGTTCAATCTCTGTTTAATTTCTTTAGGTGTAAGTTCTTCTTTTGTGAAGAACTTAATAACAGCTATACTCCATTTTGAACATGTCACAATCTTCTACACATGACCTTCTTCATGAAACTATATCTGAACAAACTGAACAAGGCGGAGCGTAAGTTATAGGTACAATTATTTACTTAACAGATAAGGCATGACACCAGATAAGGGATCTGTGAAGGCAATTATCCTTATGGACGAGGCCGGAAACTTATGGATCTATCTACGAGGCTCCTATAGCTTAGTTCTGGTATTCAAGAGGTGATCTGTAGACTGTGCTGGATACTTTAGATACCCGAAACATCGTGTAAACTGTGTGCCTATTTTCATTGTTACTCTTTTTACATGTACTTCGCAATTTTTTAACGAACCTTATGCTACTCAGAGTGTTTTAAATATTTCCTATTTATTATTTATGTGGAATATCAGGAAGTTAAAAAGAATGCATACCATTAATGAAACTTCTTTTTCAGTTACTATCATTCATTTTACAGTCCAGAAGCCTCAAGTCTTTAGTTCATAAGAAGCTAATGCTGACGGACCTAATGAATTAAAAATGAAGAGAGAAGTAATTTCAGGGTATTTTAGGTTCAATCAGACGTACCAATTTTTCTGCATTGGTTGTAAATCGATAAGCATATGCTATTTTATATCTATTGAGGAACAAAATAGGTTAAAGTCTAAGATTCCACATCCTGTTCTGCAGGGTAGTGCACTTTTTGTTTACTATTACAACTGCCAAAAAACTTTCATTATTATATAAGCATAATTCTTTAACTAGTTCCTAGTTTGTATTACCACAAGTGTTTACTTGACATACCAATGAAAGGCAAGAATCTCCAGGCATTGCCAATAACCGGAAGTTGTCGCGGCCCAGGTACTTCACTGTACGGCTTGACATTGTCAGGTACCTCGAGTTCTCTAAGCTCAGAGTTCACGGGACACGGATGTAGGGCAGCTGCGGTGTGGGTCTTGCAACGCCTAGCAGCTGTTAACCTTTTCAAAAGCAGTCGCTGCGTCATCTGTAATAGAAACGTGTCTATATTTTACTCTGTTTGAATGCATACGATCTGCTACTCTTAGAAATAAACAGTTTTCCAAGCAAATGTAATATGTAGTAGTATTAATTATCAGTTAAACTAGATATACATATATTGAACTTTTACAGTCACATGGGTTGCAAGACCGTTCATGCTCTCGTAAAATATTTAATTTATGAAATTAATGCCAACAAAAGAAACACAGCATTAATAAGAACGCCCAATTCTTCAATTCTTTTTTTTTTTTTTTTTGAGTAGTGTTTAACGCCCGTTTTCACTACTGAGGCACCACAGGCGGTTTTCTTTCTTCAATTCTAAAGATACAAAATAACACATGTACAAAATATCTCAGAATATTGCTTATCCTGAACTAGATTCTATTTTTCAAAACCCCAATCTCTCCCCCCCTCTCTCTCTCTTTCACACACACACACACACACACACACACACACACACACACAAACAAGAACACTGGGAAACACATTTTACTTGGGTTAAAGCACACATCGGCAATGAAGGAAATGAAATAGCAGACCGACTCGCTAAAGAAGCAGCGAAAAGCAAGAACCTGCCAGTGGATTATCAAATCGTCCCAAAATGTGAAGTGAGGAATGAATTAAGAGAAGAAAGTCAGCAACTATGGGAAACAAGAGTGGCAAATGACAACGAACGGAGCGATTACAAAATCCTATTTTCCAACTGTAGCTAAAAGGCTAAAAACCAACATCGTTCTAAGCCCCAATCTTACAGCGATCCTCTCAGGACACGGGAAATTTGGAGCCTTCTTTCATCGCTTCAAAATAGCAGAGAACGCATCATGTGTATGTCAGGAGGGTATTCAAACGGTGGAACACATTTTGTGAGACTGCAAAATTTTGAAGAAAGAGCGAGAAATATTCCGGAAAGATGTAGCAAAAGTGACTAGGCGATAACCAATAGACAATAGTGAACTTGTTCTAAAATATTATAAACAGTTTAAAACTTTTGTAAACAGTATAAATTTTGACAGTTTTCAAATTAACACAAACTGACTAATAGGATAGGAAATGTGGTGACTGAGAATGATAATGTAATAGCATTCAAATACAACCAATTTAGGCAATCTTCAAATATGATTAGGTTAGAATAAGAATGAAACAGTGTTCAAAAATAGTATTAAGGATAACATTTAACAATGAAATGATAGCAATACATGTAGTATTACTAATTATTATAGTAATGGAGCATGCAGTAAATAAAGAAGATTAAAAAAAAAACACACGCACGCACACGCACACAAAAGCTTACAATAATTCTGATACTCATATAAATATCTTATTATTTATGTACAATGTTTATGGAAATTTCTTGTCCCTAAAACTACGTATTTCGTTTAAGAAAATGCCCAGGATTAACTGTTTTTTTTTTATTTACAATTAAGTCTCCACATCCCAGCCTCCCCATACTGGAAGTCAAAAATGAATCCCGAAGAATTTTTTCCTTGTATCTTCTCTCTATGTACACTTAGCCAAAAGTGCACCCAGTCCTCTGGTTCCGAACATAATGCCTTCCTCGTCAACAACTTTACGTCCCTTCCAGTCTAAGCCATACTATTTCCGACCTCTGTTTCATGCCTAGCTCCATTTGTCTCTTTTCCCCATCTGGTTTTAATATTGCTCTGCAGGTCCAGAGATGACATCTGCATGCATCACGCCTCTATTTCCTGCTGTTTATGTCTAACAGGCGTCTTTCGGTTTTTTTCACTACACCTTACTGTTTTCAATACCTTTCTGCGAATATCGTTTAAACCGATTTTTTACAATTCCTGCTGTTTAACCGCTGCCCAACATTTTGGATAATGCATGTTGCTTAATTGGTGCCGGTAGCATATTGCCCCCAGGGTTGTTTGTTGTAATTTAATTATCCTGAGGCAATACCTAATTACATTTATTTTGCTGTACACTGCATCTTCTCAGCATCCCACCTCCCGTAGTACACTATAGTTTGATGCTCCCCTCCTCATCCCTAGAATTCACTTCTAGAAATCACATGGTAATTTATTTAGACTGTCTAATTTATCTCATCCCCAAACCTCACTTCTATAAAGTAATGAGCAAATGAAGGAATAGAAGGTTATAATACATAAAGTTAAAAACTGCTAGGGAATGTTTAAATTAATATCATAATAGCAGAAAGTAGTTATACAAAAACTCGCTATTTAATTATTGTTTTAAATGTCAATGGAAAATGTATGAGTGAAACTAGAATTGAATAAAACCATCATGTAACTATGTCTTATAGCATATAACACCTACTTATTTTTAAAATTGTTAATGTCTGAATATGTACAAAATAATAATTAAAAGACTGCATAGTTTCACATAAGGTACTGCTGACCGGGGAAAAGGAAGAAGTCGAGCGAATGTGGGATATAAAAGAAACGCCTACCTAGATATTGACCAACCTTTATTGTGATTATACATATTCTGTGGTTGCTCTTATTGTCACATATGCATGAACACGACCTGTATAAAGCATGGAGGCGTCGTATTGACTTTTGATATCTGTGGGAAGAATTTGTTAGTGATAAGCATAAGTATTTTGCATGCTACTGAAAATTTCTGCAAGTGACGTTTATGGCCCTTTTTATCAACGAATTAACTTTATCAAAGGTAGTGGATGTGGTCAATGCATGATGGGGCGCCACTCCATTTTTATCCATTGTTTGGCGATTCCTAACCCAGCCAATGTATGGGAAATGGATTGAAAGCTAGGTAGAATAGCTTGGCTTGCCCTGTTCGCTGACCTGAATACCACTGGTTTTAGCCATGAGGAAATTTAATTCTCTTGGAGTATTTTATGACGAGGTACAAACATTACAGGGGTCTGTTTAGTGCCTACCAGTAAGCAGCCAAATGTGTGATCCTCAAAGACACCTATAGGCTGGTGGTATTAACGGTGGCTTGTGCTTTGGAAAGGTTTCTGCCTCGTCGTCTGGTATGGAAGCAATCCTCTTGAGGGTCTTGAGGGATCCTTGGAGGAGGAGGAGGAGGAGGAGGAGGAGGAGGAAGAGGAGGAGGGCCCTCCAATGGTCTAAGGAAGTTCTATCAAGATCAATGTTAGGACTCTATGTTTGTGCCTCACGACCCGTGAATCCTGGCGGTCCAGTGTCTCCTTCTCCACACCTCTTCCTCCTGAAGGTGACCTCAATGGGGGTGTAGGCACAAACGGCCAGGCTATGGCAAAATTGAAGTATTGAAACATCTCCTCCGAATCTAACAATATTTTTAGTAAATTGTAAAGTCAATGTTTAAATTAACGCGTTTTCTCTTCTTCAAAAAGTACTTTAAGAACACAGAGATAAGTAAAATTAGAATTCAAAACACACAGAAACACCATAAACTAAACATTAAATGAACCAAATATAATAAAGTGAATTGATAAAAAAAGTAAAAATAAATTGAATCAAAATGAATTAAAAGCAGGTCACAGCCCGCAATTATAGCTTGGCATTCTCTGATAAACTGAAAAATATGAATTAAATCAGAACTTAAAAAGTAAAAGTAACAAATAAACATAAATACAGCATAACGAAGCAAAGGAGACACATATTAGCACAAAATTAAAAACAATGATCTAAAATAAACTGCAACACGCAAATTCAGCCTGTATAGAAAGTTATAACAAAAATATATATACAAATAAACGAGCAATCAAAAGTTCCATAAATGAGTGGGACAAGGTATATCTGTGGTGATTGAAGATAGCAACTTAATAAAACTGAATAATGCATTAAAATAAAGACAGAGAAAAGATAAAAACTGGCAACTGACAAACCTAAAAATAAATAAAAAAAAATATATCAATAGGAATCAGTATAAGAACAGGAAAATATGGCCTGTATAAGGAAGATATAAATGTAGAAGAAAAGGGGGGGAAAATGTTAGAAGTTATACAAGAAAATGTACTACAGTCACCAAGAATGGGCAAGCGCCCTCTGGATGAAGTGGAACAACAACAACAACAACAACAACAACAACAACAACAACAACAATAATAATAATAATAATAATAATAATAATAATAATAAATTGAGGCAATGAACTAGCAAGAAATAACAAATTCATTCTGCACACAATGAGATTAGACAAATCAGAACAAAATTTATAAATAGACCAAAATAACAAGGGGGAAAAACGTTTATTGCAGTGATTAAACCACTGCAAGTTCTGAAGATAATTTCCTGTATAAATGAGTTTAAGTGCTGTCGTATATTCATCGAAGATGAAGCGTGCTTCATTGAGGTCCACACGGAGGAAATGATTGAAGAAAAATTCGTGGTGTTACAATTGTACACCGTGGACTATATGAACTATTACTGCAGTGTGCTGTGAAGGAAGTAGTGACAATGGTTTCAGAAGTAAGCAATTACAGTGTGCTTATTGATCGATTAGTGTTGCAGAGGACCAAGTACGTGAATTTTCCCGCGAATTTTTTAAGACAGGTTATCATGTATTTAGATGAGCCATTAGAACTGAAAATTGTATTTACGAATTATTTTTTACCAAATATTTCTGAGTCGAAAGTTATATTCCGAAATACTGTTTAAATAAACAAGAGCAGAACAAGGTTCAGAAAGCAATCAGTAAAGACGAAAAGGAGAAAATAAGGATAAAATAAATGAATTGTGGAGAAAAGGTTTACATTAAAAGCACTACACCATAACCTGTATAGGCATAAGGGGTTTGAAAAAGTAGAGCAAACACGTTGAGCTAAGATCATTGACCTACATGCTATATCATGATATTTTATTTTAATGGAGAGCGAGAGAAAATAAAAAACAAACTAATCCTTTAATGAAGAAAACCTGAACATAGACCTTGCAGTTGATAACCTTGTTCACTCACGGTCTCGTTTCTAAGTTAGCGTAACCTTGGCCATGCATTTGTTTTTGCGGTGCTATGCAGGCTAACAGCTGTGGTAAGCCAAGAAGGAATGCGTCTCATTAGCTTCACTACTAAACTGCTACACTCGCAGTTTCTTCTAGACATAATAACGCAGGGTTTGCCGTTTACTTTTCCTCACCATGTTCATACCACGTGCATCTCTGCAGCTTGTATGTATGTATACGGTTGTTTGGATGTGGTTGAGGGGCGTAATCTATTACTTCAGATAATTAATGATGTTTGTTGTCTCAACGCCCCACGTTGGGCGCCAATTTGGAGCGTGTATTTTTGCTGGGGGTGTTTAATTTTATGTTCTATAATTTTTTAATGTGCTGAACAATTAATTAGACGATTGAATGATCTTCTTGAGTTGCCTCGGCTTTTGAAGTCTGCAGTTCGATGTTTCCTACTTCTCTGGTTCCCAAAGCAGAGGGTAGGAATCTCGGGGATATGGACTGTTTTTAATGACATGATATCGTTAGGGAAGAAAGGGAATTCTTCACTGGAGTAATACAATTTTCTGCTCTAGTTGAACTTTTAATTTACTGGACAATTGAAGGAATTAAGTTGCGTCTGTCTTGTGGTTATAATCCTGGCTTTATATGTACCGTATAATTTTTCCCTCGGGTTCAAATTCACTGCCTTCACTGGGAGATCTATAGACCCAATTTACGCATTTTGACGTTAACTTTAGTTCTTCGGCTATAACTTCACACAATTTGAAATCCGACCGTCACCTGTAACTTTGCGATAACGCTTTACGATGACACTAACCACTTTGCCGTAGAGACTTTACAGTAATATTAAAGGGACGACTCTAACGTTAGCGATACCATGGCGTGACTTGTATTCTCTAGTTCGTATTATTGCTCTTGCTATCACACTACTGACCCTTATTGATTGACTGTGACGCAGTATTTATGAGCTGTCACCCCCACATTCAATAAGATTGATTGTAACAAACAATTTTATGTAACTTCGTTATAGCCATGTGTAATGCTCTTTTTCCTGTACAAGTGTTGAATATTGTGTCTAAAATGTTAGTTTCTTGCGAAGGCGCAGAAAGCTACCCTAGTCATAAAACCGGACCTGGAGATTTCCCTAGCCCTTTGTAGCAAGATACCATAAAACATTTGGCGACTATAGGAATGAAAAGAAAGGAAAGAAGCCACCCCCTACATGGAGAAGGCACACATGCCATCTTCATTTAGTTTTGCAATTTTGAGGCCAGCAGTATGGCAAGAGTATTCAAGAGGGGCAAGGTCAGTGGAAAGACTTCCCCAGTTTCAAATAAATTAGTGGAAAGCGATAGTTAGTTTTGCAAGGACGACCTTTATTAGTTAAGTGCCCTGGTGAAATAGTTAATGTACAATAGTGTAAGATCAATAAATTGTGTTCCATCTTACATAACAAGATATTATTAATCTACAAGACTCCTTCCCCTATGGTCACAGGACCGTAAAAACATCCAGCAGCAGAGTCTTAACAGCCGTGGCAAAATATAAGACAGCGGTAACCATCGCCGGAGAGGAAGGAATTGTTTACCCCTGAGATAACATCCAAAACTTAACAATTCAAATTTCCTTTTTCCAAATTTTTTCCTTCCCTCCATCTATTACACATTTAATTAACCTTCACTTATTAAATACCGCTGCAACTGACTGTAACCTACCGGCTGCTTGACTGTTACTGACCCGCGTTCCTGCCTTACTTATTACTTACTTATTATATTAGATATTAAATTATGTGAAGTCGCTCCGCCCCCGCGAAAAAGTATACCTTTAAATATTATGCAACTTGGTTCCTTGTAGCATATTATTGGATAATACCAGATACCGTTTATTATGCTCGCTTCTATTCGTTAGGTTTTTATAAGATGTTCAGAAATGAATCCCTTGTCTGAATATTGCTCATTAAACAGACTCACACAAACATATATACACTAACAATTATAATATGAAATCCTGATCCATTATTGTAATATTGATACCCTTGATTATTATGTCATTCTTCACCTTGTTACCGCCACGGGTGGCCGAGGTCATTAAGGCACGAACTCGTGAGCGGGAGGTCTGGGTTCGAATCCCGCCAGGACCGTCCTCCCTGACTGAGGTTTCTTCTAGGTTTTCCTCAGTCCTCATAAATAGCAAATGCCGGGGAGGTACCCTAAACTTAGACCTGGAACTATTCCTTCCATAAAAATAAATAATTTACCAATAAATCATTTCACTTCATGCATCATCAATGTCCATCGCCTGTGGGGCCTCTGTAGCAAAAACGGGCGTTAAACATTATTCATTCATTCACCTTGTTAAACAATACCTGAAATCAAATGCAGTTATTATTATAATTGCCATCAGAAGCAATTATTATTAAAATAAGAATTTTTCAAACAACATTTCCTGCTTCTCTTTCATTTTTCTTCTTTCTTTCTTTCTTTCTTTCTTTCTTAATTTCTTTCTGTCCTTTCCTTTCCTTTCCTTTCTTTCTTTCATTCTTTCTTTCTTTCTTTTTTTTTTTTTTAAGGATTTCTGGTGCATGTTTCAATTGATGGTTACCAACATGTTTATCATTATGATAATGCCATCCAAATATAAATTACAGTGCAAAATATACATTAATTTTCGTATAAATTCCTAATATGATTCAGGTATAGTGGGGAACACGTGCCTAGCCGAAGTAACTGAAAGACTTGTTTCGTTGCGTTACATCCGCCGCCGTTTGTTGTTTCACAGAATTGTTGAAGTTTCGGTTTCCGATCAACGTAACTGACTTTGGTATCCAAGTTATAGCAGTTGCTATAACTGAGTTTATATTGCAAAGAAACTTCAAAGCAGTCGCAATAGAAGTAAATGTTAAAGGATATGGACCAACAATAGAAAACGAGGTAATAGGAACAAAATTCGTTTCGTTTAACGTACTTTGAATACGCTCTTTCTCGAGCTTTGAGCAAATCAAAAAACAGAATCTATACACAAGGTAGAAACAACAGCAGTGGCTCCTCGTAGGAGTTTTTATGAATTTTAATGTAGCGATCGTTAACTTTCTGTTTTATCGTCTGTTTCTGTCTTTTTCTTACTTCTCAACAGTTGTTACAATGCATATATATGTATACAAAACATATTTCGTAAGTTATTTATAATATGATTATTATTACATTATAAATATTACATATCTTTTGCACTCGCTGCAGAATTTACACACTGATAATTTTACGTTAACTAAATATTTACCGGTTGGCTCTGGCAGCAATGCTTGGGACTTGCTTTTGGAAGGTACCAAGTTAAAATCCTTTCGGATCTGACATTCCGATCTTGGGATTTTTTGTAGCAGAATACGGGACTGGATAATTCTCCACAAATTTCCGTTCTTCTGTTTGACGTATTTCATTGTATAGTTCTAGTTGCAGGATCGAAAGTGCCAGGCGAAGTAGGTTGGTGCTGTGTGCGGCGTTGCGGTTTATCACGGTTTGGGAAGGTTTCCGCTCTATCCAATCTGCGTTGTGCTCCGCGGCTCTGATTCCGTCATTCTAGAAACCATGTTAGCAATTCCATATAATTCCGTGCTCAGTTGTTCTGGCTCCTGGCCGCCCACTCATTGCTTTCATCCGCAGGTTCCCCATGGAGGATCAGGCACCGACACCTGGTGTGGCTGAAGTCCCAAAGTTTCTCTTCCTTCCCATCAATCAATCTAATATGCAATGTAGAGTAGATACAGGCTATCTGAGGACGGCACTAGGCAAGTGCAAAGCCGCAACGCACAATGTTTGCACTTAGTTTAATATTTTTACAGAAATCATAAAATAATACTATAATGAAAACCGATGATGATAGGAAGAAGCACTAAATTGTGTTATAACATGTTGAAATTGATGCTCCACAGAGGCATCACATTGCTGGCATCTGTGAGGAAATTCGTATATTTCATCTAACTATTCCTCCATAAGAATCGGCGTTTCAGACATATTGCTTGATCTTGAGATCTTTCTCTCTTAACGTTTAAATAATTTGGCGTACAGTTTCTCTACCGGGAACTTATTTTCTTGCGCATCTCCTTACCACTAGTAACTACATAATTGCTCGAGAAAGGTTTAGAATATTTAATGTCATATTAATAATCAGAGCCGGGAAATGCCTTTTCTATCTGGGCGGATATATTTAAGAATCAGATAGAAATGAACATGTTTCATACACATGGGATCGGTATTGCCAGTTTTAATTTTATTTTCTTTTTGCCCATTTTGACTTCTGTTGTCTGTTTTAAGGTTTAAAATCTCTTTTGTTCCTGTTTTCGATCGTTATGGTTTTTTTCTGTCATTATTTACGCATTTTAAAAACACATAAAGGTTTCAATTTATCATAGTGAAAAAAGTTATAAAAAGCAGTCAAATATTTTCTCCTCAACCCATTCGCTCAAGCTCTTTAAATTCCAGACATTTATTAGTAAAAGAAGCCCACGTTTACCTGGGTTTACGAATACCAGGACATTTCATAGGAGGGAAGCACTGTAGTTTTGAATAGTCCTAGCGAATGGTCTGGCATCTATCTGAAGCGAGACAATTCTAGGAAATTTCTGGTGGGGAGGGGGTAACTTCTCAGCTGCATTAGTGTAACAAATAACAAGTGTAACATTGCAAGAGAGAAATATGAGAGCATCTTTGGTCATTTCCCAAAATTACTTTATTTGTCATGAACAATGTTTGTATGATGTCCTGAAAGGTGAATGGTATGAGTCCTTTTTTTTTTTTTTTTTTGAGTAGTGTTTAACGCCCGTTTTTACTACTGAGGCACCACAGGCGGTGGACACTGATGATACATGAGATGAAATGATAAATTGGGAAAGGATTTTTTTTTTTTTTTAAGGAAGGAAGCGTTCCAGGCCTAAGTTTAGGTACCTCCCCGGCATTTGCCAGTTATGAAGACTGAGGAAAACCTGGAAAAAACCCCAGTCAGGGAGGACGGTCCTGGCGGGATTCGAACCGCAGACCTCCCGCTCACGAGTCCGTGCCTTAACGACCTCGGCCACCCGTGGCGGTATGAGTCCTTCGAAAATAACTTGTTTTAAATATAATCACTTCAGTGGAAGTAGAACATTCTTTTTCCACTATGAGAAAAGTCGGTCCTGGTGGTGTAGTGGTAACCATACTTGCCCTCTAAACCCAAGATCGCGGGTTCAAACCCGGCCAGGATCGATGGATTTTTTCGGGGCGTAAAAATCATAAGTATGAGTTCCTTGGGAAGGGAAGTTAAGCTATGGGTCTCGTGTCGTACATTTACGGCACAAAGACGCTGATGACCTGAGATGTTAAAGAGCGTCCGTAAATAAATCAAGCAAACAAACGATGAGAAAGGTTCTTTCTGACAAGCGGCTAACTAAGACACCTTAAACATCTTATTGTTGCTTGTAACCAAGAAAAGTAAGCTCAAGTACTTTAATTGTGTGATAAAGAAATTATTAATCTTAAATAATGTTTTCATTGCTAATGACTGACGTTAATCTCTGTTTTCACTTTTAATAAATGCCTATTTGAATTATATTACTGCCTATTTTCAATATTTTAATTCCTCTTTGCCTGTTTATTTTATCCAAAACTAATGTTCGTACTTCCAGGCTCAGTTAATAGATCTGAGGAAAATAAATGAGATGATTGGAATGTAAGACTCACTGAAATATAAACAACTGAACATATAATTACAATTGCACAAGCAATTGTAATTAAAATTATGAGTTTTGATATTTTTGGTTCAGTAATTTAATGGAACCAGAATGATAGGAGTAATACAAATGAATTTAAGACAGAGAAAAAGAAAAGAATGATCATTAATTTGTTTCTGAGATCCATGCTGTTTACTATTAGTGTAAATCATTTTTATTGGTCAATTGAACATCATTGAGTTCGTTCATTGTATGAAAGACATTCGCAAGTAATTAGCATAGTTGTATACAGACATTATATCAAACACGATTTCGAACGAAAGTTCTTGCGATTTTGTAAACAGCTGCGTGGCGTGCCACTCGTCCCAGAACAGGTTGTGGTGGTCTTCACCTTGACTTGCAGAGACCTGTGACGGCATACAACATAAACACGTCGTTTTATATCCTTGTATCTGGGTCAGATAATGTATGACGTTTCCTCTCTCGCTTCAGTGAGCGTGGCTGATGATTCTTGTGAAGTATTAACAAATACTTGAGTTACTTTCTATGCAGCGTTACAACATAACCGTTAAGATTGTATTAAGACGCTTTGTTTAGCGTTTTCATTGCCTCTGGTCCACGAAAGTAAATCACTGTTACGAAACAAGGTACAAGTTCCCTTTCACGGAGTACGTGATCTATTTTATACGTGAGATCTTTTCACAACTTTGCTTTAATTGATGGTAGAACATTCCAAACGTTTTAGGCTGCTAATCAAATTAGGAGATATAAAGGACACTTGCCTAATATGAGTCCAGGAATATTTTGTCTTATTGAAATGAAGAAACTACGGAATAAATTTTTAACAAGACAACTTGATTCGAGCATCATTTTAGTTTTATAGCTGGATTCAAGCCGATGCATGAAGCAAATAATGAAAGATTGGTACAAGCATGTTATGTTTTATTGTATTTATAAACTAAAACTGTTTAACAGGATTCTTTATTATTATTATTATTATTATTATTATTATTATTATTATTATTTTATGTACATGTTGACAGAGTGTTGAAGTGTTTATATATTTATATCACCTAAATTCAGCGGTAACTCGCGTAGTAACGGATCTAGTAAAAATAAATTCGTATGGTTTCCGTAGCAACAAACTTATCGATGATCCTTCTGCAGAATGAAGTATATTTCTACATAAAAGCATTAACCGCCACGGGTGGCCGAGGTCGTTAATGCACGGACTCGTGAGCGGGAGGTCTGGGGTTCGAATCCCGCCAGTACCTTCCTCTCTGAATGAGGTTTTTTCCAGGTTTTCCTCAGTCCTCATAAATGGCAAATGCCGGGGAGGTACCCTAAACTTAGGACTGGAACGCTTCCTTCCTTAAAAAAAATCCTTTCCCAATATGTCATTTCATCTCATGTATCATCAGTGTCGAACGCCTGTGGTGCCTCAGTAGTAAAAACGGCCGTTAAACATAGCTTTGTAAGCTTTCTATGCTTTGAAATCATATTAATACTTGGAGTTGATTTGATCAGTTTTAAATTCGATTTTCTCTTGTAATGGCCGCAAAGAAAAGGGTTTAAAATGTAAGCTGTGAATAGTGCACAAGCCTACTATAGCATCTGCATAAGCACATTGTAACTTCAAATATATTATTGTTTGATATTGAAATAAGTGCAAGTTTTTCCATATTTAATATAAATCTATTGCTGTTAATATACTATTTCACTATAACTAGTCTTTTAAATTATTTCGTTCAACTAAGAAAAATGACATCCTACATTGGTACAAAACTCCAGGATTTCCTGGGAATGCACGTGGTTAACGTATCAGGCGGTGCCTACACGCAGTGGTTATTATGGGCACCTCCCAATTCTTTTCATCTTCCGTGCCCTACAGATAAGGCCCAGGCGCAAACACTGCTGTTGTTTTTCATTTCTGCCTATTAATCATTAAGCAAGAGATATAGGACATTAAACGCTGAAATTATTAGGGATAGTGCAAATCGATGCACAAGTTTCGCCTAATATTAATTTTAATTCATAATGATTACAAATCCGTGGTATTAAATAGTGTGGTTGCCTGCAATTACACACTTATGACTTTTTTGATGAAATTTCCATTCTCTTGCAACGCTCTGTTCCCCGCAATAAAAGTATTAGAATATCTTTCCACGTCTTTTCTTTACAGTACGAAGATTATCACTGTAGACTTTTTTTTAATCTATTGTAGTGGTAACATTTCAATGAAATACACTACAGTAAAAGTTACCTCATTAACAAACTATAATTAATAACACTGATGTGTTGAATGATGTCTTCCTACGCACAAACTGAGTATAATAACAAAAAAGACGATATAATATTTGCTTGCTATCGTAACAGAAAACTGCGACTGCAGTGACTTTGTTGCAACTCGCGCTATGCTCAATAGCCGACGCAAGCCAAAAATAATTCGGTAAATGAATCATACACACACACACACACACACACACACACACACACGCATGTCATCGCAACTACCAGGTATCCTGTGGCATAGGTATAAGAAAATAAGTTTGCTTTACCTGTTTAAAAATAAAAATGGTAATAAAAGCATCAAGATAAAAGGTTTACCACAATGTATGCAACAAAATCCGACTATATATCTGTTCTCTGCCATAGAGCACTGAGCTTCAAACAAGTGTTGGCCCATACTTTAAAATAATATTATTTAATTGCTAATTGAGAATGTTTTTAACTATGCAGGGGTCACTTTGATAAACATGTTTTGCGGTTTGATTTTATACCATTGTTTTCTCAATAGCAGACGTTTCACTAACATATTTGTATCTATTACTGCATATTCCATAGGAAAGGTACGCACTATTTAACGTAACTATTCTCATAATTTTGGATGACGTTTGTAAGTGAGAATTTGCTGCAAATATAATTATATGTTCGTTATATGTGTGACTATTTTGGTTTTTGTTATATTTAATTTAATTTTTGGTTTATTTACGGATGCTCTTTAAAATTTCAGGTCATGAGCATACCATTCAATTTAGAGCTTGAAATAGCCAATAAATTTTCCTCAAAGGGTTTTTCTTTCAGGCTTGAGGTTCTTTTACGTGCCGTAAATCTACGCCCTAAAAATCTATCGACTCTGGCCGGGATTTAACCCGCGATCTTGGGTCTACAAAGCAAGTATAGTTACCACCAGACCAACAGGATCAACCGGTTTGTGCTATGTCTGGACATTCTAATGAACTAATTACAATGGCAGACGGAAAAAAAAAGAAGAGGAAGAAAACTGAAGAAAGTGAAAGTGACGGAAGTATAGAATCTGAAAAAAAAAAAAAAAAACCGGTTCAAGATCACAAGTCCACTTTAGAACAAGAACATTCAACAGTGCGGGCAATGAAAATGATGCAGATTTCCTTGTAGCAAATGATGTTAATAAGTGGAACTGACAAAAAACGTGCGCGAGCACACCATTCTCTCGCTAGTTACTTCAGGGCATAGAAACGTTTATGTCGATGACAAAACACCATCACAATGCGTTGCTTTCTTTCTCGATTCAAGAAACAAAATGCAAACACGTCTTACAGATGAAACAGTGTTTAAGTTTAGAATTGCAATCTGTACACATTATTGCATTGACAACTCGTGGCAGGAGAATGAATATAAATCAAATGTGAAATAATCAAGAAAGGTATCGAAGCATGCTGCTCCAGTGTGAACAGAAAACATTTTTTTTTTTTTTTTTTTTTGTGGTGCTCCCTTGAGATTTAATGCTGTAACAAATCGCATTTTATGGTTAAAATAAAAGATATTTAACATTTTCGTCTGAATGTCTTTTTACATAAATGCAATTCAGACATTTATAATTAATATTAAGTTGTCGGTCCTGGTGGTGTAGTGGTAGCCATACTTGCCTTCTAAACACAAGATCGAGGGTTCAAACCAGGCCAGGATCGATGAATTTTTTTCGGGCATAAAAATCCTAAGTATGGCTTCCTTCGGAAGGGAAGTAAAGACGTGGGTCCCGTGTCGTACATTTACGGCACGAAAAGGAACCTCAAGCCTGAAAGAAGAGGCCTCTGAGCAAAATTTGTCGGCCGTATCACGTCCTGATTTGAATGGGACGCTGATGACCAGAAATGTTGAAGAGCATCCGTAAATAAATCAAATAAAAATAATTAATAATAGTTTGATGTTATTTTACAAATTATTTATTTTTACACCTAATTGTTAGCAATGCAAAGTGTTTTTTCAATGTAAGCTATTCACATTTTTCGTGTATCAACATTGCACCAAAAAGACAATATTAATATAGTTTTGCATTAAATTAGGTACATTAAAATTTTCCATATAATGATGCAAAACTTTTGATTGAATTTCACAAAAAGTACAGATGCATCATGGTTACTACAGCGTGCTGGTATATGCATTAGTGTATGAAGTTAAGTCCAGACTAATATAATATCAAACTCAGAGCTTTGTTCTATAATAATTTTAATTATAAAGTTTTCATTTCACGTGTTTCTTAAATAATTTCCAAATATGTTTCACGCTATGTTGGGAAAGCCAACTCGTTCATATGATGAGGCAATTGCTCGCGTGCTACAAAGAAATGAAGGAACAGGTTCCCTTTGGGGTCATTGTCTAGCGTGCATCTCTTCATTCACAATGCGGTCCAGTCGTTACTTGAACCACAGAAGGGGAAACAGAACAACGTCCCGCGTGGGCAGAAGTGCAGTAATAGATGACGTAACAGCAACTGAAGCGAAGTTTGTAAACGGGATATCTAACCTTCTAAGTACATGCTGGTTCAAATGCCGTTTTTTCCCCAAGCTAGAATTATTATGAAATTCAGTATGCGACATTGAAAGCGATGATGGCTCTCAACACATGACAAATTCTGTATCCGACCTCCATCGCGTGCCGCTAATGTGCCAAATTTGCAGGGAAAAAGCGAAAGTCAGAGTCAATGGATAATAATTCTCTTGGGACAATGTGATGATAGCCTACAAATTTTACAACCATGAAAAATAAAATTGTGTGAGAGTGCCGAAGACCAGAAAGAACGGGATGTCCCCATAAATATGTCAAAGAATATTTACGTGTATAATTATTAGTCTAAAGGGGTTAGAAAATATATTTTTATAGCCAGCTAATTAGCTCAGCCTTTTGGAAGAGTTTTTTTTTTTATTTTTAAATTTCAAAATAACGAAATATTGATAAACAATGTATCCGATATCGAAAACCTGAGTTAATATAACAAAACTGAATTCACACAAACAGAAAATGATGAGCACTAATCATCTTAGACTTTTACAGTTACAACAGTTGCTCAAAATACCCACCATCGGCGTCGATACACTTCTGAGTACGTTGAACTATTGATTGAGCAACGTTTGCGAAAGTATCCTCAGCGAGTGCAGCACATGCCGTTTCAATTTCTTCCCGGAGTTTTGCCATTGTAACTGGTCTGCCCAGATCTGCCCTTGTGAACATCGCATACGGTACCCATACGGTCTCCATTGCCTTTGCACAACATTCTCGGTTATCCAATATCACTTCAAAATTTATTTCCGCTGTTCAAATGATAATCTTGACTCCATTTTGTTGTAGCAACGCTAGCATAACGTAATGTGAGTCACATCTGTTTACAGAACATCATGCGATACTCTTGGCTTCATTTGTTCATCGTTAATTTACCTGTCACGTAGCAACGCTAGCTCTTTGTTTGTTTTTCGGTGCAAATTTAAAATATATTAAATAGGTATCTATTGTAAAAGTGTGTATACCTTTTTTGGCACCCTCGGTATATAACATCTAAACCGGAATTTTCATTGACGAAATATCTGCATAATTTTGTGTTATTATATTATTATACTGGATCTTCCATGGTTTTATCGCCCGTTTCACGGTAGTTGGCTAGTCGGCAATCAGAGCTGCAGCTTTCGACGAAGCTACAACTATAATTACAATTAAAAAAAAAAGTCCTTACGACAGGAAACGGAAATATTGTTCAGTTACGTCCACACATTTCCGACAGCTTTTTAAAAATGTATCATTCACACGCATATCAATCTTCAGTTCTTCTAATGTGCGGGGGTTTGTTCAGTACACTTTATTTTTCAACTCACCTATAAACGAAAATTTCAAACTATCATATCACGGAATCGTGCAGGCCATAATCCCTTATTAATTACCCTGTCTTCAAAAATGTGTTGTATGAATTTTAATGATTTATTTTGATGCACAGTGACAGAGTATTGCTGGAAATACCCAAATGTGCATTCATCATTAGTCAGTTGTTCAAAAATATCTCCCCTTATACTACACCGATTTTCTCATCATGCAAGGAAGATCCGTGCATAAAATTGTGTTTGTCTATACTCCAGTTCTATCGAAAATGACCATGCAAACGAAATCATGCTTCATACAAAAGAACGTTAGGCGTGAATATTACAGAAATTTACTCGATTATATTACAATTCGTGGACAACAGTGGTCTTGCATACTTTAAAATTTAAATTAATTTAATTTAGGAATATAAACTGATGTGTTTGAATGAATTTTTTTTTACAACCAGAAATATTTACGTGTAGCGGAACATTTTCAACACATCCTGACATGAGGTTCATGCTTATTTTTATTAAAATTGCGAGAACTTGAACCATTTGCGTCGATGTTGCCCACTCTTCAGCTGCATAACGACTAAACCGTGAAAGATCCAATATGATATTATAATGCAGAATGATTAGTTCTTCTAACAAAAATTTGTGCAGATATTTCGCCAATGAAAATTCAGATGTAGATGTTATATATAAGTCCTGGTCTTCAAGTTTTCATATCGGATTCATTGTTCATCAATATTTAGTTATCTTGAAATTTAAAGATTAAACAAAAAACTTTTCCATAAGGCTGAGCTAAGCAACAGGATATAAAAAAAAATTCTAACCCCTTTAGACAAATAATTATACACTTTAATATTATCTTACATATTTATGGAATGGAATGAAAAGTGTTCAACGCCCCCCTCTGCTACAGAGGCACCACAGGCGATGGACACTAATGATACATGAGATGAAATGATATATTGGGAGAGTATTTTGGGCTCTTAATTTTATATTGTTAGACCAAACACTGACTAAGAAAATCAGATTCCAGACGCTCGAAACCTGTATATTTCCTCTTTTACTATATGGGTGACAGACCTCGACAATAACCGAAAAACAAAGGAATAAAATTTCTAAAATGTCAAAGAAAAATGCAACGCAAGATCCTGGGAATAACTTTGAAGGACAAAATACCTAGAGTATTAATAAATAAGTTATCTCAGATAACAGACATCGCACAAATAGCTACCAGAAGTAAATGGCAATGGGTCAGTGATGTCGCAAGAATACAAAACAATAGATGGACCTGCAAGATCTCCATGTGGGACCCCCGCATAGGGGAAAGGACACAAGACAGACCAGAAGAAGATAGGCAGACCTCTTCAAGGAGCATGCAAGTCAAGAGTAGGAAGAGGAAGAGAAAAATGGAAATCTCTCGAGAAGCAACTAGTGCAGTAAGAAATGGAGTTACCAACGAACAAATCAGTTAGTGTCTTAAACAGCATACGAACAACTAGCGTGGAATAGCTGACCACGTTAGGAAAAAGCGAGCTTTCCCTACTTGTTAGGAGGCATATGCCGTAAAGGGACACAATAGGCTTATCTTTATATTTGCTGTAGGCATAAAATGATGCTGTGTATAAACCGTAAAAAGCACTAATCTGTATTATGAGCGATGTTTTAAATGATGCTCCTCAGCGGCAATGCATTGCCGACACCCGCATAAGACAATTCTTTCGTGGGAATACAGCATTTAGAACACTTCTTGTTACTAAGAGATTCTGTCTTTCGTAAGGAAGAAAACAAACTTTCAATTATGGCAGCTGGCTGTTTAAAATAGTGGCCGGGACATTTGATGTGGTAGATTGACTTACAGAATCATAGCCTGGGACCTTAGAGTCGGAAAAAGAAATCTAAACTCCAGATGACTCGCTGGTTGAATGAATTGAGGAAGATATTCGACACCAGCAAAGGATCAGAAGCAGAGGAACTTGCTAATCAAGAAAGTGGCAATGAACATGAATCTGTCCTGCGGTAACCGGGATTGTCTAAAACCAGCTTCCTTCGTTTGAAAGAAGAGATTTTCCGGAATGGGATGTGTCGGTTTTTATTTATTTGGTTTATTTGCGGACGCTCTTTAACATCTCAGGTCATCAGCACCCCATTCAATCCAAGGCGTGAAACGGCCGATAAATTTTGCTTAGAGATCTGTTCTTTCAAGTTTGGGGTTCTTTTATGTGCCGTATATCTACGACATAGGACCCACAGCCTCGCTTCCCTTCAGAAGGAAGAAATGCTTAACGATTTTGACACCGGAAAAAAATTCATTGGCCCTGCCCGGGATTGAACCCGCGATCCTGGGTTTACAAGGACGACAGGCTATTTCGGGCAAAACCTAATCTCAGTGTGCAGCCGCTTCACGCTATAGAAAGTGCTTATCGTGACACTTGTGAATAAATAATTCATTTTAATTGGTTAGAAAACCTTTCGTTTAAGAATCTTCCGTCTACGGCTAATATGTGACTGCGCGCCGTCATGCATAAACCACATAGCAACACTTTAAATGGAATGCCGCTCTAATAATCGACGGAGTTTGCTTAAAATAGGGTATACCACTATGAAATATGCATAGTAATAGGCACCGCCAAGGGTGGACGAAGTCGTTAAGGCGCGGACTCGTGAGCGGGAGGCCTGGGGTTCGAATCCCACCAGGACCGTCCTCCCTGACTGAGGTTCTTTCCAGGTTTTCCTCAGTCCTCATAAATGGCAAATGCCGGGGAGGTACCCTAAACTTAGGCCTGGAACGTTTCCTTCCTTAAAAAAATCCTTTCCCAATTTATCACTTCATCTTATGTATCACCAGTGTTAACCGCCTGTAGTGCCTATGTAGCAAAAACGGGCGTTAAACATTATTCATTCATTCATAGTAATAGGAAGTAAAATAAATCAGCCAATTGAAATCTTGCGACGAAATAAAGCACCCATTATCTCATGTTACAAATGTGGTTTTTGTGGTAAAATATATATATGTTACACAGATGAGAGGACATGTAACTGCCTCGGAAATAATTGACAGTTAAACAGAACATGAAGCGGTTTCTTCCGAAAAACCACAAACCCAGCATATTAAGTGATAACATCTAAGCGTTACCGTGCTAGCTATCTAGATGCCACCAGGAAGAAGGAAGCAGAACTGGAGGGAATGTCAAGAATGGTACGAAAGGGAAAGTAATTAGAAGTTAAGCACTGTATTTGCATTGTTTAATTTCGTAAAGGAGCAAATAGCAGATGGTCGTCTTAATCAAATTGAAAAATAAAGTACATCAGAATAATACTGTCAGCGAATAAACCAGATTAAAAACTTGTAAAGCTTCATATTTTAATACAATAGTAGCTATTCTATTTTCATATTTTGTTCGGTGACGTTCTGTTACGGTTTTTCATTTGAATATTGCAAATATACATACACATCAACATGATTCACGGATAACTTTTTGCGAATTCCGAAGGAATGTAACTATTGTGGTTGCACCCATGTTAAAAAATATGAACAATTTCTTCAAATCTCAATCGATCCTGCTAGCTAGGCGTTTATGTGCATGTACTAGATGGTCCTTATACGCCATCGTTTGAATTAAGATAGGGAGATTTCCCTGCAGTAAACTAATAAAAAGCCAATATTTTACCTTGGACGTCAATTGCTTGCTGGAAAATTCTGCCCTACAGGTAAATCTACCTTCAATTTAAAGACGGCGTGTAAGGGTCAACTGGTATATGTCGGTTAACACTCTAGCGGCTGCACTTTTTGTTTTTTTCTCAACGGGACTAGGCGTTTAAGATCAATTAACAAACGATCAATGAAATTCAAACACCAGCAAAATTGGACCATTGTGAGTAAGATTTTTTTTCTAGTTTTGTACTAATTTAGATCTTCTAGTAGATTGTTGGATACTTGTATTTTAATCGGCATACTTTTATTGCATATCCTAGAAATCTAATGCGATAGCAGAATTAATATCAGGTAGCCTATTAGGTGAATTTTGCACCTTTATTTAAAAAAGCGCGTTTCTTAAGGATGCAAATTTTAGAAATGCCATTCTTTTTTAAATTTTTGTTAGTTTTCTTTTGATATTTAAACTGAAGACATCTTAAACGTTATTGCGAAAATGTTTTTTGATATTTTTTACTATGCAATACTTTTTCCTCGTTAAGTGAGCTTGTAACAGCTGTAGGATCTGTTTCTCCGGCATATTAAGATTTGGTTGATTTGGTAAGAAAATGTCTCGTAGTGTTGAACGGTAAATTTGCTCTTTCAATGTATTTAAGCCATTGCTCTTTTAGAGTTAATAGATTATTATTATTATTATTATTATTATTATTATTATTATTATTATTAATAATGAAGATCTGACATATATCAGATTTATTCTTCTGTTATTATAAAACGTGACAAGACTTTTGTGTAACGAAAACCAGCAATACATTTAATAACTATATTAATATTTTGAAATAATATACAGTAAGATTATTTGAGTGCCATATCAGCATAGCGCGGTTGCTTACGTAGAGAAGTCTGTCTCAAAGGCTTATATTCGTGTGTAGGTAGTAGCTTGTAGTTATTTTCTGAAAAAAATATATTATGAATAGTTGTTTTTCGTCCATTTGTTTCTTGTGCTTTCAGTGTGAGTAAATAATCTCGAAAAATGGGTTATTATGTGCAGTACACGTGTGAGGACGGATTGGTAAGGAGATTCGCATGAAAGTGTCCTGAAAAATCCTGTTCTAGTTAGAAAAACGTGTTAAAAAGGTACTTCAGACAAAATCTCTCAATGACAGAAATATGCTCCGAACCGCTGTATTCTTAAGAAAGAAAAGTTAGATGAAATACAGGAATTTTTTGTTGCCGTTGCAGAACATCATTTTCAATCTTTTATAACGCATGTTTAAACACGATATCATTTTATGCTTTCAGTAAAAAAAAAAAAAATACTAAAATAAAAACCCAAATTTCATACGCAACATCTGTCTCCCCATTTTCGGTAGCATTGGCTACACTTTCCCACTAAGGAACCAATTTAGGCGGCCCATATCCCAAATAACCTCATTGTATATTTATCATAAGCTTAGTCAAGAGTCTGCAGTAGAAATCAAGAGACGCATTGTATTTTCAAATATTCAGTTCGAGAGCTTTTTTTTTTTTTTGTATGTATTATTGTTGCTTTGGCTGCAATGGTCTTCTCGTGAGGTCTGTAGATTAGACGTGAGTGTGTAAATCTGTAGTTATGAATGGAGCCTTGGAGTCTTAAAGCTATCTGGCCTTTACTTTTTCATGGTATGGAAATATTTGGGAAAAACTTTACCCAAACAGCTTTTTCCAAAAACGAGAATCGAATTCAAGGCCTTCGAATTAGTAGTCTCAAACGTTACCAAATGATCACGGGAGCAGTTTTTGAGCATTTGTAAATGGGTTATATTGTATTTTGTGTCTCAAACTTACTACATCGTCACTTTATAAGAATACACGTCCTTTTAAATTTTTTCGATATTCGGATTGAAAGTGAAGTCAATAGTTTAGCGATTATTATCTGGTTATCAGAGTTTTGCAAGTCATGATCATTGTTCAAGGTCAGTACTCTTTTTCATTAATTAGCTAATTATTTTCCAATTAAAGCTTCATCAATGGAAGGTGTAACAAGAAGGCTTATTTTCTGTTACTAAGCCTAGGTGCTAACAAGTAGAACAGAACAGCAGAACGAAATTAGCCAGTCGAGTATTGAAAGAAACACAAGCTACACAACACGTAGTTTATTAAATGAATGCAGTTTTTTTAAAATAGAAATTAAACAAATATATGAATGCACCGAAATTTGACTTGATATCGACCAGGAGAAACAAATAAAGCCCTTTAATAAGATTTAGTGGGGAATTTAAGTAAATGTCATTCAGTTCCGCTGTGACTTACCTCAGCGATGCAACGTGTACAAAGGCTGGACCGTAACTGTTACCTTCCTGAAATGCTCGTGAAGTGAAACTCCGCTCGAGCTTTTGCAACTACAAGGGAGGGGGGACTTACTACCCTACACCCTCGTGGTCTCACAGTCCCTCCCTTGTCCTATTACATCACAGATATGGAAACCTTTCACTAATTGAAGCTTACACTTCCACTTATGTTAAAACTTCACTGAGGGGATCTATAGATTTGATTTCTGCACAGCAAAGCATTTTTTACTCAACCCACCCGCTAGTTAGAGCTAACGACTTCTGTCCCGAGTTCGAATCTCAGTGCAGTTGAGCTGCACGGGAGTATTTTTGGGTTTTCTAGGAAGTCCTCCAGATTATATTTCCAATTTACTCTGTTTATTTTTTCTTAATTTTATTTTAATGTGCTTGACATGCGGCGAAGACCATGACATCTCTCGCCTGTAGTTAATACTAGCAACGGCCGCGGCAGAGCAACTGCTGAATGCAATCAGCCAGCTTCTAGAATGTTAGCGCTCATAAATACTGATATAAGTATGGCATGGCACATACAATAGAAAGATAGATCCAAGTTAATAAAACAAAAACCGCCACGGATGGCCGAGGTCGTTAAGGCACGGACTCGTGAGCGGGGGCTCTGGGGTTCTATTCCCACCAGAACCGCCCTCCCTGACAGGTATTTTCCAGGTTTTCCTCAGTCTTCATAAATGGCAAATGCCGGGGAGGTACTCTAAACTTAGGCCAGGAACGCTTCCTTCCTTAAAAAAATCTTTACCCAATTTATCATTTCATGTATCATCAGTACCCATCGCCTGTGATTACTTTTGTTGATTAGGTTTATTTACGGACGCTCTTTAGCATCTCAGGTATCAGCGTCCCATTCAATTCAGAGCGTGAAACGGCCGACAAATTTTGCTCAGAGGTCTCTTCTTTCAGGCTTGAGGTTCTTTTACGTGCCGTAAATGTACGACACGGGACCCACGGCTTTACTTCCCTTCCGAAGGAAGCCATACTTAGGATTTTTATGCCCTGAAAAAATCCATCGATCCTGGCCGAGTTTGAACCCGCGATCTTGGGTTTAGGAGGCAAATATAGTTACCACTACACCGCCAGGACCGACTACATAATTTCGCCAAGGTCGTGCGTCCGTCAGTGATAACTTTTGTGAAGGTCAAGGTTCAAGAAGATGGGCATGTAACGTACAATGACTTAGAAGCGCCCTTAAGTATATCGAAGACTGCAGTACATTCAATTTTGCATGAAGCTGTGAAAAGGACCTGTTCCCGAAGGATTTCGCATAATTTGACCGAAAAAAGAAAGGCGGGGGGGGGGAAGCCCAGGTTAATTGGTGTAATGAAATTTTCAAAAAATTCCACCGAGGAACTGCAAAATCCGTATATAACATCGTAACAGGTGAAAATGTGTGAACGGAAACTAAGCAATAATCCGCTCTTTGTGTGTTCCAAGATGAACCAAATCCCACAAAGTTGTTCGCTCACGAAGCCCTTCCAAGAAAATTATCGTTTGTTTCTTCGGTTGTGCTGGACATGTCCTTCAGAAGATGGAATAACAGTTAATGTTGAATGATATACAACAGTTTGTTTGCCAGAGGTCATCGACGAAATCAGGATGAACGTCGCATCATTCTTTATCATGACAATACCTGTTCTCAAACAGCATGGCAAACAATTGATTATTTGAAGAAGAAAAACATCGAATTAATGTCTCATTGCCCATATTCACCTGATTTATCACCTAACGACTTCTTTTTGTTCCTGAATGTCAAACAAAATACGTAAGGACAGCGATTTTCATCACCTCAAGAAACTGTTGAAGTGTTTAAAAACCATGTTTTTGAGGGTACCAACTTCGAGACTTGGTTTGAACACAATAAAACAGTTTATTTGTAGTTTTTGTAATAGTTTAAAAGGTAACCCTGATACAGTGTTCATTAGCTCCACATTAAATTAACACAAAACGAAATAAAACTACTTCACACAAAACTTCACTAGTCTGCTACTCAGCAACCACTGACTACTAATGAAACCAGAAACACTGTAAGCAAACGACTAAGCTCCTGGAGGGTAGACTTCGGAATATTGTTTGGTGTTGGAATAACCCTAATTTTCGCATATGTTTGTGTTGCGATTAATATAATTTTTTACCGCCTATTACCTAAAATGCATTAAACTTTGTAGCGTAACAACAATTAGTTGTATAAAGCTGGAAATTCCTGGGAAAGCGTTTGCTAAAAATCCTCTACAAATAATAACCACAAAGACAAACATCAAGGCTCAAAATTTCTTGAAATGAAAAGCGAGGGGCCAATTCCCGGGTAAATACCTCACATTTATCGAATTCTTGTATTTCTGGCTTTTCCCTACGACCCTGCAGACTATGTCATCTGAATCCAGTGGTGATACTAGGACGCTTCGACATGCAGCACCCCCAAAGGTGCTTGATAGTGCTCTGAAGACGGATGGCAGTTGGGGCTTGTGGCGCCTTATGGTTAATTCGATTTCACCGTGTAAATATAATAAGCTTCCGTATAAAATTGTGTGCTTCTAGAGAGGCTTCATTTTAACAGCTCGTTAATTTTAGTTTACGAACATCAAACATTTTTGAAGAGCTGTAGACCTATTAAGACCTTGTAACTGCTACTACATTCATTAAATATTTCAGCATCCACACGAGTTTCCTTTGATATTCCAGTGTACACTTTGCTAAAGCTCTCGCCTGCTCTGTTTGTTATTTTCATTCCCTTCCATTAGAAGCAATTATCAAGCTCATCCTTGCGTAAACCCTTCGCTTGTTTTTCCTACAGACTCTTTTCGTCACAAAAGGTGAAAGGTGTGCAAGGTTAACAGTGATAATTGTCGATTAAACGAGTGAAAAGTTGAGTTTAGACGCATAAATAAGATTTTATATGCAAATTTGAGTTCAAGGAGATCACCAAAATATCCACTTCTTTAGTATTTCGATTTTCAAATGCTAGTGTAAATTCTTTGGCGCGATTTGGAAATAACACGTAGCTGCTCTTCGTATTGCAGTATCGTTTCGGGTCTATGGTATGAAGGTGGAATTCTCTTAATCCGAACTCATTTTAAAATGATTTTTTTTTTCACGAATGTATTATATACGACAACTGTGGTAGATGTAGGTAAGATTTTAGACTTTGGTTAAAGTTAAAATAAGGAAGAAAAGTGTATTTTATTGTCGATTATATGCATACATACATACATACATACATACATACATACATACATACATACATACATACATACATACATACATAAGAAACTATAAAAGTAAAAAAGGATAATACATCAAGAAAAAGGCATACTTTAAATCACTATATTTCGAATTCGTTGAGCTCTTCTATGGCAAGAAGACAATTAAGTGTACTTGAATAATCACAGTAGAGAAACTTCAAAAAATTTAGGACAGTGGTAAGTAATTGGAAATGTCATTAAAACATTTGTTCTTAGATTACCTCGGTTTCGAATACTTATATCGCTACACAAAGTCGCTAAATATATAAATCCCACTAGTTTTCAAAGTCATTTATTGGTTTCGTTATATAACCATCTATTTTGGACAATGTGACGTCATACAATTCCGGTTTAAAAAAGTCAAAAAAATGTAAGTATATATTGTTGAAGTGTTCATAATGCCATGAAAGCTGAGGTAGTTTATAGTCATATTGTTGCATTAATAATAATAATAATTATTATACACCGTGGGTGCCAAAAATGTATACGCATTTTTACAGTAGATATCTATTTAATATATTTCAAAGTTGAACCGAAAAACAACAGTAATGTGTAGTATGTTGTTCCGTAAACAGATGTGACTCACATACATTTTGATAGCTTTGCTACGTGACAGGTAAATCAACAATGAACAAATGAAGCCAAGATTATCGTATGATGTTCTGTAAACAGATGTGACTCATATACATTATAATAGCGTTGCTACGTGACAGGTAAATCAACAATGAACAAATGAAGCCAAGATTATGGTATGCTGTTCTGTAAACAATTGTGACTCACATTACGTAATGCTAACGCTGCTACAACAAAATGGAGCCAAGATTATCGTTTGAACAGCGGAAAGCAATTTTGAAGTGGTATTGGAAAACCGAGAATGTTGTTGAAGTTCAAAGGTAATAGAACGAAGAGGTTTCCGCTGCATTCTAACTCCGTTGGACTTCTATCTATGGGGAACTCTTAAGGACGTTGCATACCGTACAAAACCAGCTATACTGGCAGCACTTCGGGAAGAAATTGAAACGGCATGTGCTGCAATCGCTGAGGACACTTTCGCAAACGTTGCTCAATCAGTAGTTTAACGTACTCAGAAATGTATCGACGCCGATGATGAACATTTTGAGCAACTGTTGTAACTGTAAAAGTCTAAGATGATTAGGGCTCACCACTTTCTGTTTGTGTGAATTCAGTTTTGTTATGTTAACACAGTTTTTTCTTTGCTTGAAGTGTGTATACATTTTTGACATCCTGTTTATAATTGCTTGAAACAAAATGGTATTGATTAATTTGATATTGCAACGTTTAACGATATTGAGACAATATTCCTTATGTGTTAACAGAGCTGACATTTGAAGTTCAGATGATTTGGTTATGATCAGACAAACAGTAATTACGATTTCCTTTTAACAACCTCTCAGGTTTACTTAGCACATTCAGTTTATAATTTTTTGGTCCCGTCATAAAATAATAATAAGAATAATTTCAGAACTATCCTGCGTATACAGAAAATAATATCATGTGAATGAAGCAAGAATACTTTTATAAATATACAAATCTACCTTGTATATTTGATTTAAATTTCTTGTATTTATTTAAGTAATGAAGTATTAACCAATTATAATATAAAAAAAATATTGTTTCTCTCGAGTAAATTTTTATTTAAAATACATTATTTGCATAACATTGCCATTTTGATCGTATTCAAACGTTTGGCCGTTTTACCACCCTTTGATTTTTTATTGAAATCTTTTTTTTTAATTTTTATTTAAGGACGTTCTTTAACATATTTAGCCATTAGCGTACGATTCAATTCAGGGCGTAAGGTCGATAAATGTACCTCAGAGGCACCCTCTTTCAGGCTTAATGTTCTTTTATGTGTAGTAAATTTACGATACGAGATCAATGAATTTACTTCCCTTCCGAAGGAAACCATACTTAGGATCTTTTACGCCTGAAAAAAAGTCCATCGACCCTGGCCAGGATTTAACCCATGACCTTGTAACTATATTGAAGCAATGATGTAATTATGAAACAGCCTGTTTATTTTATTTTTTATTGTTGCTAGTTTTGATTATTTTTGCTACTAACTAATTTTGTAATTGAATGTTTCCAAAATGTTGCAATTATATGCACTTATGATTTGAAAATTGTAATAACCAGAAATTGGACGAATTGTTTAGCAGAAGCTTCAGTCATTTTACCATAACTTCTCTAATCATGAGTTTTAATTTTGAGGTTTAACTCAACGGTTAATTATGTTTTTGCAAGCTATCAATTTTCAATACTAGCGCAAGAAATGCTAATAGGTTTTTGGTACGCAATAGAAGCAAGTAAAGATTAACTCTTACAGCCTTGGTAGTCTGTTTTGCACAGATTTTTAAAGTTTGATTTTTTTCCTCTCTCTCCTGCCATTTGCAACCCAGAGATTATTTGATTTCTCAATTTCCTGTAAATAAACTGACAGCTTTTCCATGTTTCACTCTTACCTTCTCATTCTCAAGAGGTATTTTCCATCAAATAACCTAACACACAAACCTTATACGTGTTCTTTTAAAACTGTAAGCATTCAGCGACTCAAATCCAAGTTTCAAAACTGTCAGTATCGGCTGGCGGTGCAGCCAAGACTTCCTACACTGTGACCTGGTTTCTTTGATGGGAACGAACGGAAGAAAAAGATGAAGAAGAAGAAGGTAAAGCAGATTTGCAGTTGGTAAAGGTCAGAGGACTTTCGAAAGAATACGGGCTCTTTATTGGCTCAGAACACCTGGCGGTGCGAATTGGTCTTTCAAAAGATACAAAGGGCGGGGAAGTGGCGAAACTCTTGGCAGGGTTTGGCAACCTCACGAAAATTAGATTATAAATGAGAGTGTGTCATATTGTTCGTAAGTTCCTTGTATTCCAATAGGAATTTAGCAGGTGTAGAGGAATGTTCAATTCAATAGGTAATAATTATTATGGTGCTCGTAAAATAAACACAAAGATTTATTACTGGTAACTGACAGCACAAAATGAGAATGTTTTTGCACTCCCCTTTTAAACATTCTGTTGAAAGTCATGTTGTAAATTTTTAATTCTAAATTTTTAACATTTGAAATTTGAGATATATGCTAAGTGGATTATTAAAAACATTTAAAACGAGTGAGTGAGACATATTTAGAAGGTCCCGGTTTTGAATCCCATCTATCTATTTTTCTTTTGAAAGATTTTTATTACAACATTCAAAAACTGCTTTATTGTTGGAAAGCAATAAAGATCAGATCGACTGGATAGGAAGGGAACAAAATTAGTTGAAAAAATGTTTCACTAAAATCATTAATTAAAACCAATAAGTTGTTAAATCTAGGCACGAAATTTGATTAGAAAATAAAATTTTAATTCTATTATCTATTCTAATTTTAATCCTGCCCATTCGTTTTCAAAAACTTAGAAATCACTATTGTCAGTGAATTATTTTAATTTTTTTTTAAAATCGGAATACCAGCGTAGTACACATGGAGCCAAAACATTTATATTGATGGTTTTTACAGATATTTGCTACATTATACGACTGGGTTACGCCATTGCTCTCTAGCAGGACCCTACTCACAGGCAGGGTATGTGCATATCATCTCTGCTACATATGTTTGTTGTATAGGACCTTATATATTTGACATTTATGAATAAAGCTAGCTTTAAGTACCTAGAAATAGTTTAAACGTACAGTATCACAAAAATGACAGTGCAGGTCGTGGGTCGGCCGAGTTGAAACAGCGCGCGCAGCCACATCTGCCCATAAGTAATTTTAGAATACCTTCATGATCGCGTTATATAATTTATATCTTGTATGTATACTAGCATGAATGATTAACAATGACGTTCGGAATTCTGTGTCATGTTGCTTTAATACTCGAATTAATAAAACAAGGCAACTTCAGCAATTTACTTATTTCGCGGCACTTTATCGTTAACGCGCAAAATGGAATAATTATGTAGTTAGCCATTAACGTCACGATTATTAAAGGAGGTAACTGGATTAGCCGTTCTAATAAGAGTAGTATTACTATTATAACGTATACAATGCTTGTAACCAGAGACCGCAAATTAGACAAAATGTCTTTTCTATTTGGGTAAATATATTTAAGAGCCAGATAGAAATTAACATGTTTCCGTGCATTTGGGGTCGGTATGGCCAGTTTTTATTTTGCCAATTTTGACTTTCACTGCCTAATTTGAGGTTTAAAACCTTTTTTCTTTTGTCGGAGCGTTATATTTATGCTATTATTTACGCATTTTAAAAATTATATTAGGAATTTGAATATATCAAAATGAAAAACGTTATAAAATTAAATAACATGTTGACCTCACAAAAATATCCATTGAGAATCTTGTTATATATTATTTGTTTTCAAACAATTTTCTCCTCAATCCATTCACTTAAGCTCTTTAAATAGCAGAACCTTCATTAGTGAAGGGAATGTACGGTTACCTCGGGCATATGAATGAATATCTGGAAATAGAGGGTCTGGGGAAAGTACTGTAGTTTTGAATAGTCCTGGCGAATTACGTATAGATTGTACGAGACAATTCTAGGAAATTTGTCATTGGGGTAACTTCTCAACTGCATAAATGTAATAAACAATTGCAAGCGAGAAGAGACAGTGGTACAGCTAAGCTATAAATTGACCCTTCAATGTGTTCAGTGCGGAAGTAAGAAAAACACAAAGCTGATTCCCCTATAAACGTTTAAACAGAAACTTAACTCGTCTAAGGACTAGGACTATTCAAAACTACCTTACTTTGTCTTGATCAGCATTTCTATGGTGTCCTGAAAGGTGATTGTTTTTATGTAACTGGGTATAAGTCCTTCCGAAATAGCTTGTTTTAAATATGTCCCAATCACTTGAGTGGTAGTAGAACGTTCTTTTTCCATAATGAAAAATGTTCTCCCTGACAAGCTATGACAGTTGATATCTTGAAAAACATCTTGCTGTTGCTTGTAACCAAGAAAGGTAAACTTAAGTACTTTAATTTTGTAATAAAGAAATAATAAGTACCTAAATACCTATTTTCATTAATAATGAGTTATATTACTCTGTGTTTTCACTTTTAATAAATACCTATTTTAGTTATATATAACCGCCACGGGTGGCCCAGATCACTAAGGCGCAAACTCGTGAGCGGGGGGTCTGGGGCTTGAATCCCGCTAGGACCGTCATAACTGACTGAGGTTTTTTCCAGATTTTCCTCAGTCCTCATACACGGGAGGTACCCTAAACTTAGCCCTGGAACGCTTCCTTCCTTAAAAAAGTCCTTCCCCAATATATAATTTCATCTCATGTATTATCAGTGTTCATCGCCTGTGATACCCGTGTAGCTAAAACGGGCGTTAAAACCGTTCATTCATTATATTATTCCTTATTTTCAGTATTTTAAATGCCTTTTTGCCTGTCTATTTTAACCAAAATCGGTGCCTGAACTTCCGGGATCTGATTATAACAAACACTACCTCGCTCACTTCCTAATGATTACGTAAAACAATTATTTGTCATTGCAAATTATTTGGTTTAACTTAACACAAACTGTCAACTCCAAAATAAACGAATCACAGAATATAACAAATCCAATTTGCTGCTTTAAAATTTATTTTCTTTTAGAATGGCCAAGTATTTGATTCGGAAATTGAGATAATTCTTCTGGAAGCACAAAATGTGACATTCTGCTAAATTCGCAGTAAGGACTATGCGTAAGCTAATAAGAAAGCAAAGAGCCCTGACCTACAAAATTACGTAACTGATGACATAACACCACCTGCTAGCAACGTTATCAATAGTACAACTTAGCTGCTCCTCTCTTGTTTTCTAATCTTACCTATCTACGCACTAGTAAACTGGAAAAGTTCCTGATACAGAAAACTGACCTATAAGCAGCCCAATGGAGGGAGCCATGACGTACAAAATTAGGAAATGATGATGCCATAACGGTCTGTAGGAGGAAAGTTCTTGTTAATGGAAATATACAATATTTCGTACCGAAAGGCGTGTTAGGTACAGGTTAAAAAATATGTATTTTATATGCTCCCCCATAACTAACTAACTGTAATTTTTTTAAAAAAAATATATAAAAGATATTGTACGCAATTAAAGTAGAATTCACTTATTTGCTTCGTGGCCTTGACACAAAGTTAACTAAATTGTTAGTTGTTAGTTGTTCCTGCAGAAAATACAGATCACTCCTGCAAGAGTAACAAACTGTGAAATTCATTTTCCCGGGATAGATCATGTTTTCGAACTTATTTGTGCAGACGAGCTCAGAAGGTTAACTACTTAATAATGTAATGTATAATTAACACTATTTGGTAGGTTTGATTAATATTATATTGCTTAAATTAAAAGAACTCAACAAATATCCGTTTCTGCAGACTGCTAAATTTGATTCCTTTTTCCTTTTCTTTTCTATTATTTTTAATTTCCCAGTTCCAGATAATACAAATCTTTATGCTCCTCTCATAGTTAATGTGTAGACGACCTCCTTTGTGGTCTCGAAGTAATTACTAATCCGGGGGCCTTGGGTTCAATTTCCGCTCAGATGAAGCTGTCAATGTAAGGTTTTTTTCTGAGTTTTCCCATACTCTGAGAAAGTGAATGTCAGATAATTTTAAGGCGCCATTAATTAATTAAAGCAATAATATTAATTAATAATCCATAGTTTAATAAATATGTTTTAATCTTCGTTTTTATTAAAATTTAATTCCCGGAAAAGGACGCTGTGCTTTAAAGTGTTATTTCTTGTCAAACAACAAGCGTGTCTTTCAGAAATGTACAGGGCCTTTAAAAAGTAAGATGTGATTTTAATTACACATATTTTTCACACCATTTTAGCATTTTGGCACAGGCTTATTACATAACTAATTATATTTTTTCACATCACACTCAATCCTTCATCTTATTTATGAACTTGTCCACCATTTTGTTCTTGTACAAGTAACCTCCAATGCTGTATGCAACAGCTTTCAGTTCTCGTTCTAGAAAACCTGCCATATTATGTGAGATGAAATTCTTTAACTGATCAAATGCTGTAAGTTTGTTCAGCAACATTCTTTACTTGAGATAGCCCCACAAGCTGCTGATTTGATTTATTTACGGACGCTCTTTAATATCTCAGATCATCAGCGTCCCATTCATTTCAAGGCGTGAAACGACCGACAAATTTTGCTCAGAGGCCTCTTCTTTCAGGCTTGAGGTTGTTTACCGTGCCGTAAATGTACGACACGGAACCCACGGCTTTACTTCCTTTCCGAAGGAAGCCATACTTAGGATTTTTACGCCCGAAAAAAATTCATCGATCCTGGCCGGGCTTGAACCCACGATCTTGGGTTTAGAAGGCAAGTATAGCTACCACTACACGACCAGGACCGACAGCTCCACAAGCAATAATCTGCTGGGTTAATATCTGGCGATCTCTAGAAAAAAGTAAAATTGCATAGGCCGCATCTCTTACAAAACCGCCGAAACGCCTGCTGAAAAATGGCGTCCATACTTATAGTAATATTGAATAATGAATAGTGTTTAACGTCCGTTTTTGCTACAGAGGCACCACAGGCGATGATACATGAAATGATATATTGGAAAAGGATTTATTATTTTTTTTATGAAGGAATCGTTCCAGGCCTAAGTTTAGGGTACCTCCCCGACATTTTCCATTTATGAGGGTTGAGGAAAACCTGGAAGAAACCTCAGTCAGGGAGGACGGTCCTGGCGGGATTCGAACCCAGACCTCCCGCTCAAGTGTTCGTGACACTCGTGGCGGTATATTGAATGAACCCAACAGTTTGCAGAAGTAACACCCTTTCTTTCCACGAATAGAAAATAATAAAACACGTTTTTTATTTACGACTGCAACAATTTGAAACAAACACGTCTTGGAAATGCAAAAATGCCTTGTGCAACAAGCAATGTTCAGAAAGTTTAAGACGGGGTAGAAAATTATGAAAATATAAGCAATTAAAGTTACCTCTTACATTTACAAAACCCCATAATAACCTATACCAGAGGCTACGGCAATGAAAAACAGCTAATTGAATGTACTTCCGACAGTCTGCGTTCTTGTCATTTACTGAATGTCCAATGAAAATGATTCTGCAGTTATAAATGGGTATTTTTGTAACACATTTGTGTTCTTCGGCAATGCTAAATCACTTAGACCTCCCAGACCTACATTTATTTTCCATTGCACCTGACTCTTTACGATATTTGAACGATTTTATTGTGATAAAAATCACAATGCTCTGTCGGTCATTAGTTTATGTGTTGGAAATGAAATCGCTCTAAGCCAGAATGTTACGTTTTTTCATTGTAGCTTTTTTTTTAATTTACGGACGCTCTTTAACAGCACAGGTCATCAGCGTCCCATTCAATTCAGCGCTTGAAACAGCCGGTAAATTTTGCTCAGAGGCCTCTTCTTTCAGGCTTGAGGTTCATTGTGACAATTAGCACAACGCAACAGATTTTAAGTCGCTAAGATTGAAATAGTATTGTGTGTAAAAAGCTTATTTTGCTGTTATTTTATTTTTCATTGTTCGCAGAAATTTTATTTTATTTTAATTATATTCAATTGTATTATATACAAATACAATTATACAATACAAAGGTGTGTGAGAATATACCGGAGCTACAATAGCAGTACTGGACTTTGGATCCCAAGCGTGTACGCTCCGCACCGGTAACTTGTGTGTCAAGAAGCAAGTTCTCGACACTGACACTTTCGCGTATAAAAAAAGCGTTCACTTTTTGTACTCGGTGTGGGACACAAGGTCAAACTTCCCCTTCCTCTTCACGCTCAGAGTGAAAGTGACGGCTAACAAGCGCTACAGGTGCCTGAAAAATTGCATTTGTAGAACTTTTGTGTCTGGGTTTCGTAACACATTTGTAAAGCACTTTACGGCGTTTCTTTTGATAGAACTCTGCAAGTCATGTTGAATGAATAAGCCTGTATCTAGGTTTATGCATTATTAGTAACAAGGACGGCAGTTAAAATTAATCCTTTGTGCTTGGTAATTGCACTGCCGTCGTGTTGCCGGGTCAATAACTTAGGCGTCCCAATTTTTATTACTAAATTCTCACAATAGTACAATGCAAACTCCACTCTAAGTTTGCTACATGTTCTTAATATCTCTAACTGCTTCTTTGACGCATCACATGGTTTTTATAATTTTATTAGTGGTATATTATTGTAGTAAAATGCTTCCGTATCATTTGGAAAAGATATAAATCTACCACAGGGAACCATCAGAGTAGTGAAGCTATTTGGGATCCATTATTCATGAGTTGGGGGAGCTTTGAAACTGATATGGACTACAGAATCTTACAGACGGGCGATTAAGATGTTAAATGATGTTCTTTGGAGCAGAGTTATATCCAAGGAAACAAAGAAAATAATGCTTCATACATTAGTAGAGAGTATATTAATTTATGGGGTCGAAGGTTGGGCTTTGACTGAATGCCAAAAGGTAAACTTCAGGCAGTGGAAATGGAAGACATACCCAGGGAATAAAAAAAAAGTAATGAAGAGGTTAGACAGGTTGTGAATATGGAGGAATCAGTTGTAGGAAGAATCCAGAAGCGGGCTCCTCAATGATATGGTCACGCTAGGTGAATGGAGGACGAATGATGGCCCAGAATTCTTTTGGGATGATGTCAGGAAGGAGAAAACGTGATTGTCCAAACAATCATAGATAGCAGGAATCAAATTAACAATGAAAAACTAGAGGAAGAGTGCCAAGATCGTGAGAGATGGAGATTGGGGATAAAGGGTACCGTCTGAAAAGTGGAACCTTAAAAAATTATTTAATATATTTATTTAAATAAATTTATATAAATTATACAGGTGAGCAAGAACATTCCTGGAAGAATGTATATCTTGTTTCTGAACAACACAGGTTTACAGTCTGCATGTTCTCATAATTTGGTGAACTTTAGTTTGCTCGAAGTTACCTCACAGGTGTGGGAACAGCCTGGAGTCGCTGAATGTAAGCAGTATACTCCAGCGTTTCAGTTGTGTGACTTGAGGCATTGTCCTAAGTCCTAGCCTTGGCTCTCTGATGCGTTTCTCCTTAATTTTATATCGTAATTTTAATATTTAATTTGTATAATTTAGTTATTGTAGCCTCTCTCTGCAAATAATTAACCAGAACAACAATTTATACATCTGATAATGCAGACCGCATGACCTTTTCTGCAGCTGATGGCGGCACCATTGGAGAATCCTTATGTTTCCATTTTAGATCATGTTGATAAACTTAACCATAGTCACAAATCTGTCAAGAGATTTCTCTTGTCCGTCCGAAAATATCTCATTTTTGAATACGTGTCAACATTCGAGGAGCACATCTTACGGTTAATTTTTTCATCTGAAATATTTTAGTTATGAACCGGCAGTTCATAGTTTCGGCCGGACTTATAAGGTCATGATCATTGTTGCGATGCTCATATGATACTCATGTGCTTCAGAAGTGTAAACAATATATTTCCTTTCCGACAATGTAATTCATTTGCTTGGAGAGCCTCGTTGCATAATATAGTTGAATACAGAGCAGCAATTAAGTTTTTAACTAAAGAACTTTCACCCAGTGATACCAAACGCGTTCTCACTCATAATACACTGTGAAGGAATGATCAAATTAATTTCCCTTGGGCAGAGAGAACTTTAATTATAATCCATGTTGTGATAGTCCGTTGAAAGTGTTGACACAAAAAAAAGATCCTCTTTATCGAAGAGGAGGTTTTGAATGACAGGCGTCTGAAGATAAAAAGGAGTATCTATCATGTTGGGAAATTTCTAAAGCAACTGTGCGTGACCTTAATAAGCATTTGATACACATATTGGCAGTGCAATATGGGTGCAGCAAATTCTTTCAACAAAGCAAATGCAAGTGCGCGTGGAATGTTATCAAGACGTTTTTGAATCTTTGCCATGGTAACAGGAGGGCAGTCTCTACCAAGACCTTGATTCAAAAAGAGAATGAAACGCCGGAAGAAGAGTAAAACACTTTCTAGAAAGGCCAATGTCACACACTCTGCGAAAAAGATCATGGTAATAACTTTTTGGGATTACAGATGAGTTCTGATGATAGACCTCAAAAAAAAAAAAAAAAAAAAAAAGCTATGCAACTGTGAGTGGAAAATATGCTGAGATACCATATCAATTGCGCAGTGGCATCAAGGAAAAGAGCCGTCGAATGCTGAGTAGGGGCAATAGTCTGCACCAATCCACGCGGCTGTTGTTACCAAGGCTGCTGTGAGCGCATATGGCTTCCAGGACCTGGTCCATCCCCCGCACAACCCATATCGTACTCCCAGAGGCTATTACCTGTTTGATGACGGATATTCATGAATGATTATGAGTTAAGGACACTGCTTTCTAGTATTTTGTTGACAAAGCCTTGGATTTTAATTCTTTAAGAGGATTGATTCATCCAAAGAATAGAAAACCGCTTTAAAACAAAGGCAAATTCTGTTGAAAAGTGATATCTGTAGTTTTATTCTACCGTCTTACTAACATGGTCCGCATCTCATGTTTTACGCTATTATTAAATGATTTTACTGTATCCAAATCCATCTTGCTATATACTAAAGCAATCTCAATTTTTATTAAATATCTTAAATGCATTTTAGAGGAAGATATCTTGGATTTCATTTGTTCTTTTTTCTCGTTTTTCTTTTTTCCTAGTAAGTGAGCACTTCTTATCAACAGCTGCTATGACGCAATGCAAACATGTATTAGCTTGAAAAATCGTAAAGAAGCTTTATTCTTTTCTTTTGCCATAAAGCAAATGTTTCAGCTGCGGGAGACCGCATATTAACAGTGAAACATCTGACACAAGCATATTAAAAATTCTAACTGAACGTTCATAGACACACGAAAATCGCAGGTAAAACATATATAGAGCCTAAACATATAAATTTCATTCCATGAAAATGCTTATATTTATGTTTTTCGTGTTTTGCATATTTATAATTAAATACGTTTTCCTTAAAACGATTAAAGTAACTTATGATCTAGTAGGAACGATTATTATAAACGTAATTATTTTGCGCAGTTTTGCTTTGAAAACTATAAATCCTACTTAGGTTTAACAAATTACAATGTGATGCATAAACGAAATATGTCGATAGCTTAATTTCATCAACAGTAATATTTGGTTATGTAGATTCGAGTAAAATTGTAATTTGTTATAGCAAATTAATTTTATGAAATATACTATATATGCATCAGTAATTTAAACACATGGATATTTCATGTGAAAAAAGTTAATACAAGATTCGTATTGATTTTCATATCACAAGACCTGCCACCTCTCTCTTAAAATACAATGAATGGCCCTTAAAATATTTTGCAGGCTGAATTATTTAAATTGCGCTATCTCGCTTCGTTGACAACATATTAATGAACCAAAAAAGGGTATAATTGGCCAATTTTTGAAAAAGCTCCCATTTCAGAATAGTTAAAATTTTGGGGAATGCATTTTGTAATGCTAATGCTAAAGAGCTAACTGAGATAATATCGCAGTTAGCTCTTCGAGAGACAGTAGAAACCACCCTCCAGGTAGGAAAAAGCGATATGAACAACAATAACCCAGTTTTCGAAAAGAGGCATAGCAAACTATGGTGAAAGGAAACATCTGGGTTAATTACAATAAAAGTAAAATGACTAAGCGATGCAAGCAAGAACTGCAACATTGAAATGTGAGAAAGGGACAAGAAAAACAATGTAGTTGTTTTTATGAGGAAGACGCTTCAGGCTGAACACAGTTAAAGTGGAGGAACATTCATTTACATACTCTTTCTTGCCGTCTAGTGAAACAACATGGAAATTACTGGAACATTTTTAAATATATGCAGATTAAAACATATATGTTAACAAGTGCTGTGAACAGTTGCTAATGTATAAAAAGGAAATGTTATAACCATTGGCGCTTCTGCGCAAATAAGAATTAATGCTAACAAGCTACTGCAAGTAATTAGCACATTTTTATTTCTACATTCATGAAAAGCTTACGGCTTATTCTTTTCGATGTAATGCACTTATAAATGTTTTTATTTGCTTTGTAGCAACTGGGTACAAACTCTGATTTAAAATTACAGTAAAAGCTCTCGCAGTTCAACAAAAATATTGAAACGCAGTCAACTTTGTATCTATGAATGAATAATGTTTAACGCCCGTGTTTGCTACAGAGGCACCACAGACGATGCACACTGATGATACATGAGATGAAATGATATATTGGGAAAGGATTGTTTTAAGAAAGGGAGGGTTCCAGGCCTAAGCTTAGGGTATATCCCCGGCATTTTCCATTTATGAGGACTCAGGAAAACCTGGAAAAAACCTCATTCAGGGAGGACGGTCCTGGCAGGGTTCGAACTCGTTTACGAGTCCGCGCCTTAACGGCCTCGGCTAACCGTGGCGGTGGCACCTCTGTGTTTTAATGGTGTAAGCGTCGGTCTGAAATCAGATGCTGCAAATAGCAGATAGTATAAAATTGTCCGATGATTTTTTTATTCTTATTCCTACAGTTTCTCTAATCTTCATGTTAGATATACATTTTAAATCATTATACTTGGAAAGTTTTCATATTATTTTTGACAGGACTTTGTCATTGCTAAATCAAATTTCTGTATTTCTTATCGAACTTAGCGTTACATTGCTTTTGTATGTCATACCTTTGTTACATATCCGCACAGGAAACAATCGGGGAGATTGCCATACAGGTCATTTCCTCACGAGTGAGTGTGCCATGATTCTAAAAATGTCCCAGTAAATTTTCTGAATATTTGTAAGGTTTGCTTCCTTTGTTTACATGGTAATGCCACTTTCAATCTGTTAACTTGTTTCGTCCGTAAAAACTGAAAATTAGAGGATCTCAACATGTCTACACAGTTAAAGCTTTTATGAATTGAACCTTTCGTTTGCTAACCCCCCACCCCCCAAAGAATTATAACTCCTTGAAAACCATCTATCGTTTAAGCAGTAACAAGGCATATATTTCATTAAAATTTATGTTAGCATTACTTTGGTTTAAATTCTAACGACGAAATAAGGAGGTAGAAATTGTTATTATGGAGATATATATCATTTTAATGATCTATTATTTTTTTTATTAAACTTAAACTAACCTAACCTAATCAAACAGATTAAAAAAGTAACGAGTCAGAAATTATAATGGAGTAATATTATTATTTTTTTAAATTCTATATTTTTTGTTAAACTTATCCTAAACGTATGATTTTTTTGTTTTATTATTTTTTGTTAAACTTAAACTGAATTAACCTAAACTAATTTACGCATGAAAAAGAAACAGTTATTGGATTATGAATAGTGTAGAAAAAAGTTTTATCATGCAGTAATATTATTTTCATTTATTTATTTTTTGTTAGACTTGAACTGTACTAAATTAACTTATGCAAAAGATAGCATTTATTCCATTAAGAATAGTGTAGAAAAATATGAACATTAAAAAAATTAATTACATATATTGTTAGAGTAAAAAATTACGAGTAAAATAAAACTTTTACCTGAGGGCAGTCGAACCCACGACTTTCACATCAGTAACACGACGCTCTAAACTTCTGAGCTGCAAGGGATTAACGCTTGTCGTGGAATTTATTTGCGAGTAAAGCTACAACTGAAATCGTAACCAGTCGGCAGTCTTCGCTACCATTCGGGACTGCCGTATCATCTTTGCGCAAGGAAAAGACACAAAACATACCAAAGTTCGCGCTATTTCTGCTTTAGTACATATGTTCAAAAGGAACTTGTTCATTTGAAATAAGGAAGCGGGTTGCAGAAATGTAGTAGGAGCCGTGAGATTAGGCGCCAGCATAACAACTGGAAACAAAGAAAAACTCTTAACCTAGCTGGAACGATTCCGTGTGATTATTGTTGCACCATTATTGTAATAGTCTCTTCAGAATACTAATGCTTCCCTTCCGCCATTTCTCCACCATTACGTCATTATTTTATGTAATCTCATACTGGACATTTTGTTCCAGCTGGTCCCAGAAAGGTACGCAATTTCAGCTATATGAACGAGTGTAATCTATGTATGTATGTGGTTCACGGAAAAGCAGGCATTTGTTTACGGAAGCATGGCAGTGTTCAGAACACTTTCATTCCGGCACATAAATAACATACGCACTTTGAATGCGTAGATTTAATAGCACTAATAGCTTCATATGTTACGTAATAAAGAATAAGGACCGGAACGCAAAAACTGGTTTGTTGGCCAGGCGTACTTATTTCCCATGATGCAATGTCTTTCCGGTGGATTTCAGTCAGCTGTTTTATAAACTCTTTATAGGTAAATGAAAAGGCATTGCAATTTACGTTGTAAACACAATTTAATGTCAATATATAGATTCTGTTTTCCAATTATATTATATTTAATATAAATTTCCGTATATTTACAGAAGGGTTTTGCTGGAAAAGGAGTTTCAAAATTCAGTTCGAATTTTTTTTTTTTTTTTTAATTTAGTGCAAAAATTCTAATTATTTCTCGATATTTCTAATATACAAATGTCACACTTATTCCTCTAAATATCCTTTATTAACCATTCTGCATTATTAATATATTTTTTACAAAATAATTTATGCCATATTTATTTATTTTGCAAGAAGTTTTTTCCCTTCTTAATTCATTAAGAACTTCCTGCAAACAAGATGTATTTTTCTTCAAATGCTAGTTCTTGTTAAAAGCACGTTGGACTGTCGCATAACGCGTATTTTCCTAGGAATGTCTTTACGTTCTGGCGTAGAATGCATCTTTGATATTTCTAACGTTGCTATTATATTCGTTGCGCTTGAACTCGGCCACTTGTGACGCAGTATAACAGATGGTCGAGGCACATATGTCTGATTTCATCTGAATTTGTTTCTTCCGCGTTCGTTCAGTTAGTGCTCGTGCCGGTACTAGAAAAAACTTACTGTTAATGCTTTTAAGTGTTCTAAGTAGTGTTCTTAGAGCATTCATATGCACATTGCAACAGCTTCGCGTAGAGAGGGATTAAGACACAGTTTTCAATGAAAGCTTTAATAAGTACGGTGTGTGCTTATTCAGGCGAAACAATACAAAATTGGAGAGAGATTAGAAATAATCCTAAAAATATCTCAGACGCCTTGCATAGAAAACACAAGTTTTACGAGGCATAGTTTTAAAATCTACAAAACTGATAGAATCATATAGAGTCATTATTGAATAATAAATTCTGCCACTGATGATGATCATGATTATGTGAGTCGGTCGGGTAGTAGTAATCATATTGAGATCGGGTTCAAACCCGGCCAGGATCGATGAATTTTATTCGTACGTAAAAACCCAAGTATGGCTTCCTTCGGAAGAGAAGTAAAGCCCTGATTCCCGTATCGTAGATTTACGGCAAATAAAATAACATTAAGCCTGAAAGAAGAGGCCTCTGAACAACATATATCGATCGTTTCACGTCCTGAATTGAATGGGACGCTGATGACCTGGGATGTTAAACAGCGTTCGCAGAGGTGGGGACTGATGAATGACGGTTAAATGTCTGTAATTGGAGAGTGTTAAGGATAGAATATTTGATCCACGCTACACGTTCTTCACCGAAAAAGCATGATCTCATTTTAATTGAAAACAATTGGAGCAAACTAAATTTATCTTACGTCTGTAACAAGTTATCTACTATATGCGTCTAACAGTAAAATGTTCCCTTGAAATTCTTGTTTTTAATTTAAATTTTTTCTATAAATAAAGCAAAAATTCAATAAAATTAATAACATTTCTGATTATAATAATACATAGAAAAATAAGATACCTTTGAACTGCTTACTGTAATGATTATTTATTTATTTTGTGAACATTACAGATTTTTCCATTACAATGTTCACTTAATCACATACAATCCTTATAGGAAAATAGGAAAATGGAAAAAAAAACAATTAAAACAATGCAGCAAATCAAATATGACAAAAAATTACAAAAACAAAAAAAAAAAAAAAAAATGTGTAATGTTGGTTCATGATAAGTTAATCAATGCATATTTTGTAATAAATGATCACAGGATGAAGCAAAAGTATACAGGATTCATATTGAATTTATCAATAGTTAAATAATGTAACTTATTATATAATGTTTGCGTTTTAAGCACTGGAAAATATTTATATACAACAGTATTAACCCTTGGAACAAAAAAGGTATTACGAAATCGGTTTGGTGTGATATTTGGAACATAAAAGCATATTGATTGTCTTATGTTTGAATTATCAACCTTATTGTGTAACAATTTGTAAAGGAAAAGTAACAAGTGACGATTTTTTCTGTGAGATAAACTTTGGTACTGAAATAATTGAAGTAAAGCGTCATAAGAAATTAAATTAGGGAAAAAAACATACGATGTTATTTGAAAAATGCATCCTTTAGAAAATTGCGTTGAATTATTTCAATAGGTTTAACATATTTGTCAATATAAGAACTCCTTATAATAGAAACATATTCAGTTTAGATCTGAAAAATGAATTGTATAAAACAAATAGAATTCTCAAATCATTAAAATAAGATGAATTACTAATAATAAATCCCAGATTCTTTTGTGCTGCACCAACAATGCTACTAATGTGTTTAGTTAATTAAAAATCTTTGTTGAAAATTACTGCGAGATCATTCTTTGTTTCGACTAATTGTAATTTCGTTTCATCTATAATGAAATATACTTTTGAGTCTAGAAAAAGACAAACCTGGCATTTTGATTTATTAAAAGCAAGATTAATGTATAGTATAACAAGTTAGTATTGAATTACAAAAACAAAACTGGCGGGAAAATGAATTTGAAATTTAAATGATTTTTTGATACACATGTTCATTAAAATTCTCATTCATCATGTTATTCCTTCCTGCTCCTAAAAGAACTTCGTGCAATTTTATCTCCAAGGCTGCTTTTCTTTTCAAAGTTTTCTTTCGAGGGTGCATCTAATACTCTTTTTATTCTTCGCCGATTTCTTGATATATACAGTAGATCTTCTGTGAGGATGGCAAAGGAATACCAGAGTTTGTCTATGGTTATAACATGCCTACTCACAATAAAGACTAAATATTACAACTATATATTCATACTTATATTAAAATTATATATCATACTAAATATGTTACATAAATATTTAACAAAACACAATGTAACAGTGAAACAAAATTGTTTTAAAACCAAATAAAAACAACCGTCAGGCAAACTTTCTTTTCATCTGTAGTGCAACTTTCTCTCACTAGGGACCGCTACATACGAATATGTCTAGTAAACTAGTCTGGAACTAAACATTATCAGATTTGAAAGAGAAGCTAATTTTTCTCAAATAAAATATCAAAATTAATTTTTGACAGCTGGAAATAAGTCATGGCCTCCTTGCAGGTTTATTTTTAGAATATTTATATTTAAGTCAAATAAAATCAAATCCTATAAAATATTCTTTCCAAAGGTGTTAAATAACCAGTTTATAAGTTTATAAATTTTGTTTTTGTATGTAGTGACCCGTTAACATGCTTATATACCGCATTTTTTTCTTTTTTCTTTTGTTTTCTGAACTATAAATAACGAAAGTAGAGCAGTTAAGACTTACTTCAAACAAGCCAGCCTATGCGCAAGTTTATTGTATTTTCTCATAAACGAGCCTTATGCTGCCTAAAGCGCCATTAACCAATAGGCATCAGCGAAAACCTGGTGTAGGTGGAATTGACTCGCTTGGATGTCACTGCGCTGAGGGCGCCATTCTCCGAATTTGGGGACAGATTGCAAAGAGAAGTCAAACTATAAGCTCAGCATTAAAAAACACATCTATGAGAAGTACCCAGTAGAATAGACAGAAGCCGGAGTGATGGCTATTGATGACCAAATAAAAGAAAATGGAAGTTTTGCTGGGGTGAAATTGGGGAAACTTGAGAACTTTAAAAAAAAACTGTTTTCTCCATGATAAATGACATTCCTCAGCATCGAGATGAAAATTTTGTTCTGTAATCGTAGTAAACAAATGCTCGGGACGAGAAACGCTTTAAATACACACAGTGTTAGGAAACATCGGTTAAGAGTGGAAGAATGATTTTTGCGGTAAACGATAAAACTTGCGATATGGTGAAACCATAGTATTCACAGCGTGAAGTAACTAACGTAATCATTTACCTGATAGAGTTGGCAGATCTCTTGGGCATACAGAAAGGTAAGGTTTTCTCTAAGAGAAAGCAAATAACTTCAAACCCAATAACATGTAATTTGATAATGGAAATTCTGCAGTGTTATAGACTAATTTGACCTCAAACAGACAAAGTTCTGCTGAGCATTATTGCTTAAGTTTTCCGGTCGTTTTGGTTTCCCACCGAGGAAACAAAACACGATGACGTTTAAACATTAACGGTGCGTATACAGGAACTGGAACGCAGAGCAAACAGAGAAGCTGAATAGAGGGGTCGATATCCATCAGCAGTATACCTGCAAACCTCCATTAGCTTCCTCGACTTGTATCGCCTTACAGCTAGCTGAAATGTGGAATCGCACAATGCGTAGAAATATTAAATTAGAAGAGAAAAAAAGTATTGTTTAAACATAACTTAAAATACATGGCAACTTATTATGAAATTCCCCAAAATAGATGTATTAAGTGACAAATTAAGAAAGTGTTAGCATTATGTTTAGGTAAGTTACCAGAGAAGCGTTTATTTATATTGCATTGTAGCTTGTGTTACAGTTAAAAAGTGAAATAGTACGGCATTTGAAAAGTAATGACAGCAATGCTCCTAGTGGTGAATAGTGGAATCTTATTTTATGCTATAGAACAACAATTGTTTCTTAAATCTGCAATGTTGAAATTCTTGAAGTAAAAATATTTTGTAAATAGGACTTTCTGATTTGTAGTATGTAATAAAAAGATAAACATAAAAATAGCCTATTGTGTCCCTTAAGGGCAAAGGCCTCCAAACAAGAAAGGAAAGCTCGCTTTTTCCTAACGAGGTGAGCCTATTCCTCGCTAGTTGTTCGTATGCTGTTTAAGACACTGACTGATTTGTTCTTTGGTTACTCCATTTCTCACTCACTAGTTGTCGGCCCAGGTGGTGTAGTGGTTACCACACTTGCCTCCTAAACCCAAGATCGCGGGTTCGAACCCAGCCTAAGTATGGCTTCCTTCGGAAGGGAAGTAAAACCGTGGGTCCCGAGTCGTACATTTACGGCACGAAAAAGAACCTCAAGCCTGAAAGAGAAGCCTCTGAGCAAAATTTGTCGGCCGTTTCACACCCTGAGTTGAATGGGACGCTGATGACCTGAGCTGTTAAAGAGCGTCCATAAATAAATCAATCAATCAATCAAAATTCACTAGTTGCTTCTCGAGAGATTTCCATTTTTCTCTTCCTCTTGCTACTCTTGACCAATCAGGACATGCATGTTCCTTGAAGAGGTCTGTCCATCTTCTTCTGGGTCTGCCTTGAGTCCTATCCGGGGGTCCCACATGAAGATCTTGTAGGTCCATCTATTGTCCTGCATTCTTGCGACATCACCGACCCATTGCCATTTGCTTCTGGTAGCTATTTATGCGATGTCTGTTGTCTGAGATAACTGATTTATTAATACCATACGTATTTTGTCCTTCAAAGTAATTCACAGGATCTTGTGTTGCATTTTTCTTTAGCATATTTGAATTTTGTCCCTTTGTTTATCTGTTGGTGACCATGTCTGGCACCCATACAGATTCGAACCCCAGACTTCCCGCTTACGAGTCTGTACCTTAACGACTTCATCCACCCGTGGCGGTTATAATATTAGAGACAGGAACATTTATGATAGTAATAACAATAATAGAATGAATAATTCAACAGCAGGACAAAACAAATAAATGTCTGTATTGGAACATAAAGAATCTAGAATCAAAATATAAGATAATCCATTATTTCTAATAATATTAAGCAATTTCTTGTGAAATGGTCCTAAAATTTGGCCGTCTCTGACATTCAGTGGCCATGCATTCCAAAGTCGGGCAGCGGTTATGGTGAATGATAATATAAAGTGATATGCAGTGCAATAGTAATAATAGTACGTGCCGGGTTTCAGAAAGAGTGTTAAGATAGATAAGATGCACAAGATGTATGCATAATTTTGGAAAGTAGTGTCAGACAATTAATGTTTCTTCGGTCTTTCAAGCGGAATCAAGGCAGCATATCGAGGGAGAGTGTTATATGATCGAACAGACGCACATCGCAGATGTAACGTATGCACATATTACGAACACGCTGTAGTTTTTGCGTTAGGTTAAAGTTTATAGTCAGGAGAAAATCGCAGCAGTCTAAGTGACGTATCATCAAGGATTACACGAAGATATTTTTAAGTATTTTTATCCTATGCCCGTCTCCAACCTCTTGGTCATAAGTCGATGAGCAGCCCAGTACAAAGAAGAACGATAAAAAAAAAAAAATAATCACCAATGTCAATAACATGCAAAGAGAAACAGTTGAGAACAGCAGGGCAAGTGCCGAGGTGCTCTTAAGTCTTGGATACGCCATAGTCGGAAAGAGGGTGTGCATCTGTTTCAGTCAGTTCAATTCTATACAGGTGACTCTGTAAGCACCTGTAACAAGTCTAAATCACGCCACGCCAACTGATCTAGGTAGAGAACTAGGAATTCTTTCCGTCTTGTTAAAAAGGGAGTTCCACTTTTTACAGAAGCTTTCTCTCTACATGCTGAAGCGGTGAGATTTAATAGAGGAGGATATATGACGCTTTATATGCCTCAGGGACAAAGGTGGATCTGGTTGTTTCATTGGGATCCCCTATTTGCCAACTCATCTGCCCGCTCGATTACATAAATTTCGCAGTGGGTAGGAATCCACTGCAGTGCAGTGAGTTTCTTGACGTATAGCAGTTTATTAAGGTTCCGGGTAGGGACACCTTTGTGCTTTTACTTTACTTACTTACTTTCCTGCAAGTTTCAACAACATGATTTTCCCAACAAAAATTACTGTCTATAACATCTCCAAGGGAATTACGAGAAGCTTGCGGGAGGGGAGGGGAAACTCTACTATACGAACTATTGCACGATTGGTGGAAGAATCTCGTCAAGGAAGCAGAACTGTGAACACAAATCTCGTCATTGCAACAGACGATTTCATGATGAGGCTGCAAGGGCTTTATTGATAGAGGACAGGCGCTGGATATGAAAGGAAATTCCCATCGAAGTTGGTATTGCAGCATCGTCTGTTTAAAATTTTAGCTGAAAATTCCGCAAGTATGTTGCGCACAGCCTAAATGAAATTGCAAAGTGGGAGCATGGAACGATATAAGCATAAAGGTGAAGCTGATCTATGTCGCATTATACACACACAGCTGAGCTCTGCGAGACATTCACTTTCAACCAAGTGTTGACATCCAGAAACTTTAGAACGATCAGTGAATGTTAAGGATGCCTGGGATGGAGTGCACGTCTTACAAGGAAGGATTGGCAACGTATTGTTTACATATATGAAGTATGTTATGCCATTCTGTATGAACCACCACGGGTGGCTGAGGTCGTTAAGGCGCGGATTAGTGAACGGGAGATCTGGGGTTCGAATCCCATCAGAACCGTCTTCTCTGACTGAGGTTTTTTCCAGGTTTACCTCAGTCCTCATAAGTACCCTAACCTTAGGCCTGGAACGATTCCTTCCTTAAAAATAAATCCTTTCCCAATTTATCATTTCATCTCGTGTACCACCAGTGTCCACCTCCTGTGGTGCCTCTGTAGTAAAACGGGCGTTAAACACTGTTCATTCAATGTGAAATCGTAACTAGGTTGTCATTATCAAAACAATGCCCTAGTAATATACTTTTTATTTAATTATAAGGGTACAATAAGTTCTGCCGATATCAGAACAGACATTTCAAAGCATCATGTTGCGAACAAAAGAATATATTTGGTGTATTATATACCTATTCAGTGCATCTTTCAGGTTCGGAACTGTTGTCCTTGGAAGTGACTATCCAAATAAAGAGAAAAATATTAATCTGATGATGTAAGGTCTGGAGAATATGTTGGGGGCACCGGATTCCCCCAAACAACACTTATACTGGTTTCAAGAGCAACCTTTACCTACAGTAGTTTTGCATTGTTTGATACTTTTGAGATTCGCGAGTGCATGCTGTTAAATCTTCAGTTATTCGTGGGCACGTTCCAGTTGGTTAGAGTACACAATTGGCGCTGATTGCATGTTTCGTGTTTGGCGATCTGAAGAGAGATCAGGTATAGGTGGACAGCGAGGACATATGTGACTACGCAAGATTGTGTATCCGTCACCAATCTGAAAGTTTCTACAAAATGCAACCAATCGTCTTGTTTCTCAGCTGTTTAAATGTATGCACAATTATTGAGGTTGCTTTTTTAGGTAATAAAAGTGCTATGACACTTTTTCACACGGCGTTTGATCAGTTTTCATTTGATTTGAAAATTAATCTTATGTTCTCATAGCCATGTATTATAGGAAAAATGAATACTTGTATAATGTTTATAATACATTCTATAGTTAAGTTAAGAATTGGGAAAATATATAAAAACCTTGAATTACTTTTTCATTACGGAATAGGAGTATTTTTAAGATGTTAAACTATTTTTCGATTTATCAAAAAATAATAAGCATTTTATAATTTACATTTTCATAAAGCATAACGTAGTACAAAGTTAACTTAATTAAACAAAGAAATCTACATCAGCAATTACGTACTTTTCAGTGGCGGCTCGTGACAAAGTGTTGTTGTAGCCCTCGTTCACATTAGGGGCTTTATTTGTTGAGTATGTACCATAAAGTTTGAATGTAAACACATGCTGATATACACAGTTATATCTACTAACTGTTTTAGATTATCTACCTATTACACAACAGAAGGCTGATAAGGTTTCAACATAAAATACTCCACATCATAAATACTATAGCAGTTAAAATAGTATTTTGATGTACTTAACACTAGATTCGCTGTTTATACGACATGCACCTTACGCACCGTAATAGCGCCATAAACACTGAAGCTACAATAGTAGTATGACACCAATCACTTCAATACAGCCGAACCAAATTCAATATCAATTAAAATAATATGTTAACATTCCAAAAATTTTTACTTTTGTAGCTACAGAATATAAAACAAATAATCAAATCTTATCAGTAAATGTAAAATTTAAAAAAATGTGTTATCTAAACGGAATCTCAAAACTATATTTACCAAACTGGCAATTCTCGCCGGCTCGCGCATCCTTCTGAAGCGGGGAAGCCAATTAACGACACACATTTCTTTCCGCTACTGTCCGATTCTCAGTTTTGTCTGTACTTGCTATACCGGAGCTTAAAGCAAGCGTCTATCGTTACCAAGGCAATAAATTCATATGTCAGCACTGAGAATTAGTTAAATTGTGAGTTAAAATAGAAAAATTTGAAATTAATAACTGCATATATATTAGATAAAATATTGGTGCAGCCCGACTGTACCTATTGCACCTGAAAACTCGGCCCTGATACTTTTGCTAATTAATATAAATTTACGTTTTCTGGTATTTCAATTGCGGTTTAAGATATTATCTTGTCAGTAAAAATTATATTTTGAAAAATAATAACTTTACCCTTAAGTTACAAATAACATGTTTTTAAAATTATACAGTTTAAAACCTAATATTATAAACAAAACTGCCTTCATATCAGAGCGGTCTATAATTTGGTATGTTATCAATATATAATATTTCCTTAGCTTTTCTCATTCTAATCTAACACCCTTGGAGTTACCCTTCAAATGCAACACATGTCCGATAAAGGTTATTGTTACTCTATTACAGAAGCTCTGTCCTGCCATTTAATTAATTTCATAAGAGAGAGCTAGATGCCTTTGGGCCACTGATGTGGATAATTGTGACGTAAATGAGAAACGTGGTTCTCCGCCGCGTTAACCAGTACGTTAAAGCGGTTGTGAGTCTTCCGCAATAATTTACGACCGCTCTTTGCATTTCTGAGAAAACCTTCCTTTGTTCCTTTGAATCATTGGATGGCAGATAAAAATCCTATTCAGCTCGGAATCTAAATTCTAACAATATATCAGAAAATGCCTAGAATTATTTTGAGTCGCATTTAGCTATAAGTAAATATAATCTATAGGTATCTATCTACAAGCAAATCAATCGTATCCTCTTGCTTATTGGTTGTTTAATTAAATTTGTAATACCGAGGGTGCCAAAAATGTATACACACTTTCATAGTAGATATCTATTTATTATATTTCAAAGTTGAACCGAAAAACAACAGTAATGTGTAGTATGATGTTCTGTAAACAGATGTGACTCACATACATTATGATAGCGTTGTTGCTACGTGACAGGTAAATCGACAGTAAACAAATGAAGCTAAGATTATCGTATGATGTTCTGTAAACAGATGTGATCCACATTACGTTATGATAGCGTTGCTACAACAAAATGAAGCCAAGATTATCATTTGAACAGCGAAAAGCAATTTTAAATTGGTATTGGAAAGCCGAGAATTGTTATTATTGCAGTTACTATTCAAATATTGTATTCCTATTTTAAAGCGCCTAAATTTTTGAAACTGAAAAAAAAAATACCGAAAATGGCATAAAATTAACATTTTTGTAATTATTAATTTATATCCATGATTATATATTGCGGTGTTCATAGAATGCATGGATAAAAGTTGATATGTCATAAATTTCCCGAAATGGTTCAATACAAGGCCCGCTATTTATGTTTTTGAAATTGAAGAAACTATGAGAGCTATAAGTTTCATGTTGGTAGCACTGATAAGAGCATGTCTTGACTAGTAGCCGTAGCGGAAATTAGCGTGTGGTATCTATTGCTGCAGCTGCAGCAAAATGTTAGTTGTGGTCGTGCATTCTCTGGTAAAATTACAGATAGTATTTCCAGAAGCTGCTCCTTTACATACACAGGTCTTTAACTGGCTAGCAGAGTTTAGACAAGGAGAACAATCTTGAAACACGGGGCGTCTAGTAACAGTGGTTACAGAAAAAGTATCGATCGTGTAGAAACCATAGTGAAGAACAATTAGCGAGTGATTTACAGGGAGTTAAAGCTGTCGCAGAGCATTTGTTCTCAGCAAGTGTCAGAAATCTGCAAATTTGTTTACCATTATGACCCGTATGATGACCCCTCCCCGTCTCATTTAAGGTTAAGCAATGTTGAAATGCAGGCTGAAAGGTAGTTGCTGGTTTCATCTCAACAAGTGACCATATTGCAACCCTTGCACTCCAGAAGCGAATAATAGTCCCTGTCAACTTTTACACCACATTTGCCTCCAGGAACTTTGAAATACTAACAGAAGGAAGACCAAAGTTTGGGTTGTGAGCCTATTACTTCATCACGAGAATGCCTCTGCGTGCACCGCTTTTAAAACTATGAACTTTTTGGAAGAACCGGAAATGGCACTGGTGCATCACTTAGGGTACAGTTCAAATCTTGTTTTCAGTGATTCCTTTTCCTGTTTTCAATAGTGGAGCAAACGAAGGGGCCATCGATTTGGTAGTGTTGCGTCCTATAAACAAGAGGATGGTATCATCTCTAATGAAGTGTGTCGTAATTGATTTCCTAATTGACTCCGGAGAATGCAATTTGTATCGCGAGATTTCTTCCATAAGAAATAGGCAGAGTTATTGAGTTTTACCTTCTACTTGAGTTATCTCAAAAAATTAAGCAACTTTCCTCCTATGAACAAAAATATGATGCAGATGGTTATTTTTACCTGTGGCCGAAGCTAAGCGCAAAACGCGCAGGTCTATAGCAGCGTCAGTTGGCAAATTCGCCTTGCATTTCTACTCATACAACTTTGATCATTAATAAAATGCACACTTTTATTTCCCGATTACAACCAGGGTTATGCGAGTTATTCGAAGTAGTGCCCGTATGCATTCACGCGTTTTTTTTTATATTAAAAGGTTATCATTCAGTAATTTTTCTAATTTCTGCTGTTACATTTATTTTTAAATTTTTCTAAAGTAAGGGAAGTATTTCTGCACATTTTATGTTTTCTCGTTTTAGTTTTAATATTTTATTTTATATAATATATTACAACAAAATTTACTTATCAAACACACGGTAATTAATAACGCTATCACACCTGTAGCTTGTAATAACGCGTAACAAGTCGAGAGTCCCAAAGGTTTAGCCCCGTCCAGTCAAAGTCTATGTACAGTGTACCGGATTACATTGTTTATGCTAGAATACCTTGTGTAGGCACTATGTTTGACAGGGCTTAAGCTTTCACCCACATCTATGCTATTCATTGATAAACAGAGCAAGTCGCTCGCTTAGGGTAAATTTGCCGCGTTCATCGTGTACCTAATGGAGTGTAATTTACCGCCACGTTTTTCTCAGTCTTTGATAATATGTGAAACTATTCATGGGGTTTTATCCCTAATATTAATGTAATGTACTTATGTTTTCCCTTTCCCATAATTACTATATATATTTAATTATCTTTAATAATGTATATTTCTCATTTCGCATTTTTCTATCATATGTTGCACAGTTGAACATACATCGCACATTAGAACCTTGTGTGAGTAGCTCTTTTGTTAGCCGAGGCCAGTCCTTTTGTACTTAAGATATATTTTGTATTCCCTAATCGCGTGATTGGTGACGTTTAAATGCCAGGGATGGCCGATGATCTCGATCAACTGAAAATACAGTTAGATTTTGAAGCATCGTATCATAAGACAGATTTTTGATTCTATTGCTAGCTAGCGAATCAGATGAAGAGCGGCAGATTTAAAGCAGCAAGCATTAAGACAGAGTTTAAATTTTGAAGCAGAGACGCGTATTTGCCGCAGCTTGTGTGCCCCAACGATTTCTGTTTGAATTGTGTATATAAGGGTAGTTTGGACGCCTGCTTCACTCGCTTCTCAGTTCTATTCTGTGTTTATTCAATTCAGTACTCTACATTTCGGCACTCGAAACTTATATTTACGTAGGAAACATTTTTTTAAAGTTTTCATTTTCAGTATATATTATATAATTCATCGGGACATACAATCCGATAATGAAACAGCGCGCAATAATTGTGTGTCGACTCTATAAATGGCAAAGCACATAAGCTTATAAAAAAAGTGACGCTGAATAAATCATTATTAGAAGTAACACCTGCTCGTTTACATCGCCAGAACCCGTTGGTCATCAAAATTAGCGCAGTAATTATATCTTCTGGGACGGAAGCAATAAATAGGCATCATCTACGATATCTCCAGACAGACAACGCTGTCGCAAATCTAGGTTCACCAGGGGTGGGGGGGGGCAGTTACATCACAGCCGTCAACGTAAAGCCCGGTTCCAAATGATAGAGATTTCCATACCAATATTATTCAAGCTTCGTTTAATAGCAGCCTCGGATTTAACAACAGACAAATTCCACGTGGAGTGATATAATAGGTTCAGCCAATAGCAATCTACTGAATCGACAATAGTAAATAGTGGTTCATATAATTGTAGTAGTTGCTGAGGCGGAAATGATTAAATTTATCTGTTGTTGGTGATTACATAAGAGCAGACAGACAACTGTTTTGTTTGAAGTCAGCCATTTGCACAGTTATGGAACGCGACTTTGTATTTCAAAGAAATTAGCATTATAAAACTTTAGAACTGGCTGTTCTTCTCTTTGGCTCAGGGGGTTCATAGTTTTTGAGCTCAAACCTGTACAATAAGTAATACTTTTTTTTGGAATGTGGTTTGATGAAATTTGATCAAAGGTTTGTAAATAATTCTCTTATTATTCAGTAACTATGCATAAGTTTCAATGATATGACTTCGACATATTCTGAAGTCGCTGTTTCATTGTTTACATTGTAAAGGATATCCGAATAAGAAACGTTGTGTGAGAAAGAAGACGTGGTGAAAGAGCGGCTTATTTTATGTGGACTTAGCGCAAGGTAAAGATTTGAGTGCCTTGAGGTTGATGACCCAAGCTAGGGCGAGGAATTAAACCTTTCTATTCTTCCAAACATTAATAATAATGAAGGAAAAGAAAGAGTACTTTATGCAGATATTTACTTTGTACTGGGCATTTTATAAAGTTTATGAGCTGTCTAAAGATCAGATAAAAAGTTCTTATTATAGGAACAGAGATAAATTTGGGTTTCTTATCGCAGTTGTTTTTGTAACGTATACATTTTATTAAAATAACTCACGAATTAAATGTATAAGAAAACAATACAGGGAGCAGCATTTAAAACAGGCCATTTGAATAAGACTGTCATTTTAATAATAGAAGAAAATCCTTCAAACAAAAGAGGCTTTGCTTGATAGGGGTCATATATATGGGTAGAAATATTGAACAAATGTGAAAGTCAATTTTCTTACTTCAAATTGATTGATATATTTTATTATCTACTTTTTAATTGTTCTTTTAAATACATGTACAATGCATATGCTTGAAATCCACTCGAAGTCATTGAAGTTCAATATAGAACTATATTTTATATCATGAAATAGATAAAAAATTTCAGTAACTGACATCATAGTACGTGTTCAAAAAATGATCTCGAGTATTAATATACGCTGTAAAGTGATTATGTGCTGATAAAACTACACGTCGAATTTCATCCGGATATCAGGATATCTTTTAGAGTAAAGTCGCAATGCTGCTCTAACTTGGCGACATTTGTCATAAATGAAAAGTGTAGTGCATAACGCGTTGTAAACGTCTGAATAACTTTAGGAAGAACTCGTCTAATCGCTAATACAGCTCATTACAAACTTATACAGAGACTTGAGCTTCCAGTTTGTAACGTACAGTGTTTATTGGAGATGCACAAGCTTACAGTGCAACAGGAACGGGGTAAATTATACAGTGTATTTGTTTATTTTAAAATAGCCTTTAACAGTGTTCAGAGAGATGCTCTGTGGGTAAACCTGTGTCACAAAGGTATGTGCAACAAAATGATAAAAGCTCTGATATAGATATATAGTAACGTACAAGTCGGTGCTAACATAGACCAAAACAGTATACGGAATGTCGATCAGCCAGTAGAGGAGTTCGTCAGGAAGGTATCTTCGTTATTGTTTAATCTATTTATAGACGATACCTCGGATGTCCTGTTGGCAGATGAAAAAATGTTCCTAAAGTGGACTCTACTTGCATTTCTGTCCTTGTCGGTGCTGATGGTGTAGTGGTAACCAAACTTGCCTCCTAAACCCAAGATCGCAGGTTCAAACCCGGCCAGAACCAATGGATTTTTCAGGCGTAAAAATCCTAAGTGTGGCCTCCTTCGGAAGGGAAGTAAAGCCGTGGGTCCCGTGCCGTACATTTTCTGCACGATAAAGAACCTCAAGCCTGAAAGAAGATGATAGTGATAGATGATGATAGTAGATGATTAGTGATCATTTTCTGTTTGTATTAATTCAGTTTTGTTATGTAAACACAGTTTATTTCTTTGCTTGAAGTGTGTACACATTTTTTGTCACCCTCTATAGAAACCATTTTAAGTTTCTTGTCTCGCATTTTCGACAGAAAAATAATTCACATCGGTAGTCTGGACATTTACGAAAAAAATGTATACAAAGCATTTACAAGTAAAAAAAGGGATTTAAATAGGTACCTGCATCAAGAATAGGAACTAATGATCTCGAACGCTTTGTTGATATGCTGCAGGCATTAACTCCAAAGTTGCATGTGTATTTATGAATGATCAAGAGAACTAAAACAAATAGTGTACCTTCAAAATAGTTTATTAAATTAAATATAGAGCATTACTTCAGTGCATCATATTAATTTAAGGTCAGGTGTTTATTATAAATCCTGAAAATAGAAGGTATCAAATAATAAATCCTGATGACATAGCAAAATATAAGTACAGTAATCGATCATAAACTTACCTGAGTGTTGCATGACTAGAGATGCATTTTTGGTTGTTCTGTTAAATGTGAGATAAATTAGAAGATGTAATGTACATTCTCATGCAGTCCACACAGACCTATTAACTTATTATTAGCCACTAAAATTGTTGTATATTTTAATATAATTGACTCATTCTTCATTTTAGACTAAAAAAGTGAATGGTTCACAAAAAAACTTTAGTAACAGAGCAAGGCCTAAGCAAGGTTTGAATATGCTGTACTTTTTAATAAAAGAGAAGCAGGTGGTGTATTTTGTCACCACATAGAGATGACCATAATCATAACGTTTCGTTGACGATATTTTCTGCTTCACAGATTTTGTAGATGTGAAATAGTGAAGTGATATGAAAATAACGTTACTTTTAATATAAAAAACTAGTCACGACATCTTACAAGCGCCTTAGTAGTCACTAAGACGCGTGTTTTGTTTCTTAAGTGATAGAAGAGAATACTGGCAGCAATATAACAGCTTTCATCCATTGTATTCAAATCTATGCTGCGTGAAGAGAACAAAGCTACTTGTTTTTCAGCTGCATATAGAATATGCAAACATTGTTGTTTCTAGCGTGCATTTCAGGAAATTAGTATACCCTCTAAATATGTACATCCCTCCAGATCATAGAATACTAATTAATTTGATTAACTCTGGTAAGAAACTTTATGTAAATGAGTATTTATAAGACAGTGCAAAAAAGGAACATTGCAAAAAGTGGTAACAATCTGCAAAAAAGCAAATACAACATTACGGAAATGGGTTCCTTAAGAGAGATAGTGAATTCCAAAAGAAATAAATGATTTAATGGAAAGAGGTAGATTACCAAAAGAGGTATGAGTTGATTTGGTTTATTTACGAACTCTATACCTCAGGTCATCAGCGTCCCATTCAATTCAGGGCGTAAAACGACAGATAAGTTTTGCTCAGAGGCCTCTTCTTTCAGACTTGATGTTTTTACATGCTGTAAATCTACGACACGGGACCCACGGCTTTACTTTCCTTCAGCAGAAAGTCACACTTAGGATTTTTACTCCCGAAAAATCTATCGATCCGGGTTTGAACCCGCGATCTTGGGTGTTTAGGAAGCAAGTATGGTTACCACTACACCACCACGACCGACGAGGCGTGTGTGGGAAAAAATGTAATAATAAAATTGTAACATTGAAATTATTTTCTGAGAGGTAGAAAGATAAAAGTTATGTTTGAGGAGATTTTAGGTAAAAAAAAAAAAAAGACAAAAAACTGTATAATTGTTTATGGTCTATCAAGTCATTCGTTTATAATGAAATAAATTAATTCGAGCACTTTGATGCTGATGAGGAAATATTTTTAGATTGCTCACACTAAAATATATTCTTTTAGAATAAAGAACTCTAGAAACTGAATTTTGTAACACTAAGTGGTACAAAATGTATTACATTTCAGTACTTTGGTTAAATACGAAATGTAAATATTAATAATAATAATATTTAGCCGGATAAAATTACTATTCCATAATGCATTACATATTCTGTTCATTTTTTCATTGCTCCTCTTGGTTTTGAAACTAGGCAATAATGCAATTAATGATATTACGAGGGTTATTTAATAAAGAAAATCATAATTTTTACAACCATAATTTCTTGCGTTAAAATTTAACTATACAACCTTTTGTTAATTTAACAGGTAATGTACACGTTTCATTGTTTTCGCTTCCGGTTCCCGCCTGTAAGAGGTATGCAAGTTGAAACGTGTTCTGTTCCGCATACAGCAAAAGGAGGTGACACGATTAACAGTATGCTGCTCTGAAATTCTCCTTTCGTCTCAATCTTAGGCACAGTTCGAAGATGGTTTAAAATGTTTAAGGAGAGGTAATCAGTTTCAAAGAAAGATGTGTCACAACGCTTCAGTTTGGGCTCTAACGGAAGAAATCATTAACACCACAACTGTCATTTTGGAAGAGGGTCGTCGAATAACATAAAGAACATTTTCATAAATAAGAAATTTTCACTGGGTGCCACCAACACGTTGGTTACTGAAAAGGTGCACATGAGATGTGTTTGTGAACGGTAGGTTCCAAGACTGCCGCTTCTAGAACAAAAGAACGTTGGAGTGCAGATTTACGTGCAGTTGAAGATGCGGAGTTTCTTTCAAAGGCAACCACTGTTGTTCAAACTTAGTTACACGTTTCGAACCTGAGAGTAAACAGCACAGCTTTATGTGGAAATCATCACCAACACTATAAAAAATAAAATGTGCTTATAGCTGCGCTGGGAAAGTTATAGTCATCTCATTTTTGGATATTCACGGAATGGTTTAACAGCAAGTAGTGCCTGCACACACAACTGTAACTGAGCAATAGTACAGAGGTGTACTGAAAACCCTGCAAGGCTATATATACACAAAAGATCACATTTCCATGCAGCAAGTTGGATACTGCAGTATGTACGGTTGCACTTGCAAATGTTGTTGTTCAACAATCCACAAAAATGAATCTGAAATGTGCCTCTCACCCTCCGTATAGTCCAGATTTAGCCCACTTTGTGGAAGGCATTTTCCGTCATCAGAAGCATTAGTGAAGGCTACGGCGGCGATTCTGAAGTACCTGTCAAAAATTACTTTGAGGATTGGTAGAAAAGGGCACTTCTTCCAGAAACATCATCCAAATAATTAGGATAAATAAAGATACGTTGTCATAAAATGTTGGTTATATTTTATTGAACAGTCTTCTTACATAAATATGCTTCTAATATTCTATTAGCTTAAGAAACCATGTTTGCCGTCCTGGAACCGTGTCATGCTGAAAGAAACTCTATAACAATTACGGATCCTATCATTGTTGCATTCCCAAGAGCATGTTATATTTTCTTTTAGTCTTTAGAAATTAATTTTTTTTAGTTGTTTAGTATAACATAAAATGAAAATGTAATAATAATGAACATAGAATTTTAATGTATAATTTAACCCGTCAAAGTACGTTTAAGAATCCCTAATTACTATCACCGCTGCGATATTAGTAAAGTTATCCGGAAATTTAGGTAACGTTTCTTCTAAGTTACTCCTAGTAAAAAATACGCGATATTTTCTTTGAAACTAGAACATTTCGGAACAAGTGGAATAAATTTAATTTATAATTTAGAAATAAAGATACTAATTCTTGTCTATAAATAGTGTATGGTATATGATAAAAATGGAATTTAATTTTGTGTAATGGATGTTTGCATCCTCCTCACAAAATAAAATCATTTTTACCACTTGTACACTCATATAACAAATATGAGTTCTTAAACTCGGAAGGCCGTAAATAAATATCTAAAAAGTACATTAATATGTTAAAATATAATAATAATAATAATAATAATAATAATAATAATAATAATAATAATAATAATAATAATAATAATAATAATAATAATAATAACAATAATTAAATGCAAACTACACACAAAAGTTGAGTTTTCTTAAATAAATAAAAATTATAAGCGGCCTAAGTAATGGTAATTGCATTAAAAGTTGAAAACATTGCAGTGGGTATTATTTCCAAATATGTGAGAATTTCAAATCATGCGGAAATTATACAGGACAATGCAAAAAGCTACAAATATAATGACGCCTATTTCTGTATAAATTGTTTTTAGTCGTTGTATTTTTAGAATGTGTTTGGGATAGCAAATAAAAATAATCTAGCTATTTATGATGGTGCTGGTGATTGCGGTGGGCTTTATGTGATTTAAATTTCTAATATAATTAATTGTTCATAGCCTCCGAAAAAAATGCGATATTGATCTGTTGTTTCAGGGCGTCGTTGATGATTAAATACATCAGATAATTACTAAGCTTTGCATCTTATATCCCTTTACAATTCCAAGAAGACGAAGGCAAGCACAGTA